>MU911965.1:69599-133189 GCA_036418165.1 Cooperia oncophora
GTGCGTTGAATGAAGAGGTGCTGAGCCAATATAATTCCAAAATTATCGATAAATGCAGTACCTATAATTACTTTTTTCCGAACCTAGTGTTTCCGGAGAGAAACACGCGTAAGCATTTGATGGAATATGCTTGCTTACTACATCCTTTGTAAGATGGTTTAGACGCTGTTCTGACGTTGTTTCTTGAAAATAGGACCCCAGTTGTTGGTCCACAGATCTGTAGAATATATTTTGACGACTTCATGATGACAATGCGCGCAATTTTCGGAAATTTTACCCGACTCAATTTCCTATCCTATCTTTTTAATATGGAATGGTTCTCATTCTTCGCGCTCACTTATATCTTTCAGAATTTCAATTCTTCAGAAACCCCACAACTTGGTCACTTTCAGCTTGTAGTTTGAAGTTAGCAAATTAGTAGAGATTTTCTATTTAGTCATCTTACTAAACGTGAAGAGAGTCCTGATCGCCTGGATGCTGCTGAAGGGAGCAATGCGCCGTACCGCGATGGTCGTGATAGTCGAGATGGTCGGGATAGTCGATACAGAAGAAGAAGCAGGTAAGTATATAGGAAAAACAAACCTACCAGGTTGTGCTTAAAGCTTAAAAGTGGTACTAACCTTCCTGGTTTAGGTCACATTCGAGGAGTAGCAGCGTTCAGAGGCGTCGGAATCGTTCCCGTTCCCATGACAGACAGATGCGGTCGCGACATTCGCGCAGTCGCAGTAGAGATCGTGGCGACCGTAGACGACATAGCCGTTCGCGGTCGCAGGAACGCAAAGCCCGTGGCGCCAACGACAGGTGAAGTAAACGCTTCTGATACTTACTTTGATACCTTGATGGTCCTTTAACTGGCTTGATCTTCAGTGGGGACCAAAGCTCTTCCATAACGCACGATTTCTGGCGACTGCATCCAATGTGGTGGACCGCGTTCTCTGAAATATTTCAAGAACGAGTCGGACCAACGCGTTGGTGGTCGTCCCAGAGGCCGTTTTGCGTTATTTGGGAGCCATTCTGTGACGCGGAGACTCCATCTGTCATCATTGCGGCGGAGCAAGAGGCCGGCCCAGCGGTGTTTGCACTGCGCCATATACAGCAGCGGATCTTTCAGTCTCGACCGCTCCCTTAGGTCTGTACTTCGACCTTGTTGCCATTGCTGGTGGCGGCCGACCTTCAGGAAGACATCTCTCCAGTGCACGATGCGTAGTTTGCATTGCCTTGGTGATTGTCCTGTTTTCAGGCCAGGTTTCGGTTGCGTAACACATCGCTGGTAGCACCGTGGCGTCGAATATAGAGGCTTTTAGGTTAGGGTCCTTAATTTGCTCCGTTACTTCACGAATCGTCCTAATGCCCATGCTGCACGCCTCCTGCCGCTTATTTTAGAAGAGATCTTGTTCAGCATGTTTAGCTCTCTTCCCAGATACACGTAGGAATCCACTCTTTCGAGAGCAACTCCAAGTTTCACGGTTCCCGCGTCACACCAGTGGTTCACCATCATTTTCGTTTTGGACATATTCATTTTAAGCCAATCTTCTGGCTAATCATGTCGAACTCATTTACTACCTCTTCCATTTCGACTGTATTATCGGATATCAAGACGATATTATCGGCGGAGCGGAACGGAAGTTGTTTATTCTTTTGCCGCCAGTCAAGTATCCTTTGTCATCCCAGTTGAGACATAGTTTTGACATCTCATACTGTAATGCTGCCGTGTAACTCCGAGGATATCGTGCCCCTGCCGTACCCCTCTCTCAATGGGAATGTTTACCTTGCGCTCGAACGGAAGGGTCGTTGATGAGTTCGATAAACTTTTTTTCGACTGTATTATTGGATATCAAGACGATATCATCAGCGAAACGGAGGTTGCCTATTCTTTTCCCGTCAATCAAGTATGCTTTGTCATCCCATTTGAGGTTTGACATCGCATGCTGTAGTGCTGCCGTGAATAACTTCGGGGATATCGTGTCCCCCTGCCGTACCCCTTTCTTAATGGGTACTTCTACCTTGCGCTCGAACAGCTGCAGGGTTGTTGATGTGTTCGATAAACTCTGTTCGAGCAGGCGAATGTAGGCAAGGGTCCGGCTGGCAGAAGGGCGTTGAGAACAGCATTAACCTTCACTGAGTTGAAGGCCTTTTTGTAGTCCACAAAGACGAGGGCCAGTAGGAGATGGTACTCGCGGCTCCTCTCTATGAGCTGTGTTACTGCCTGTATGTTGTTCATACAGGAGAAATTTTGCGGAAGCCGGCCTGCTCTGGTGGTTGGTAGTCGTCTAAGATGCATTCCATACGGTTGACCAGTATTTTCGTGAACGACTTATATATCGTCGAGAGCAGACTGATAGGTCGGTAGTTGGCAATCTCCTCTCACTGACCTTTCTTGAACAGAAGAACTGTTCTCGATTCCCTCCACTGTTCTGGAATCATTCCTGATTGCAGGTAATGGCTGAAGTGCTCAGCGAGAAGTATGTGAAGGGAGTGTTCCTCCTGCACGAAGAACCAGGAAAAGCCCAAATATTCTGGGCTCGTCTACCTTCCACCCGCCCGTATCGGTGATCCTGCCCCCAGGGGATAAACAGATATGCCATCTGCGGCTTCGCGCAAGGGCAGTCTCCTTTCTACATTATCTTTAGATCGCATTTGCATACGTTCCGACTTCCAATAGGAGCGGGATCCTCAGCAGACGACGTAACGAGAGCATCTTAGGTACGTTTGGGGAAATGAGGCAGGAAGAGATTCGTATAGAAATCACTCGTTCTCGGGTCTCTAGTTTGTATTTTTCCATCCTTGTCATCGAAGAGCTGAATGACATTTCTTTGATCTGTGTCATATCTCGTTTGCGGGGCGTTTGGACGGCTTCGATCTCGTTTTTGCCGCCTTCAGCAGTCCTAGTTCTTCTGTAAGCTCCGGAGCTGATTCCCCTGACGGCAACCGGGCTTGTTGATGGTGACTTTTCCAAGTAGCATGGCATGTTAGGATTCGCAATTTTCATTGCACTCCTTTTTTCGGCAGACAAAGTGGTAGCGACATCAATCGAGCTTTGGGCCTGGAATCATGATCGCGCAGTCGTGAAGGCTCTGCGGCCGACGGTTCGAGCAAGACGCTTCCGATGAGCCAGACTAGTTTGTGGTCTTTCTGATGGGTCGTCCAGGCAAATGCCGAGCTTATGAGCCTCCATGCTAGCTCCCAAGCTGTCAGTGTTTTAGAGGGAGTTAGCCTCAAGCCGTCACGGGCCTCATGCCTGTCGCGCTTGAATATTTCTTCATTGAGACCATACCTTTGCACGTATTAAAACCGTGGTTTTGAGCCAAGTATGCGAATGACAGGACAGTACCTGATACGATAGATAGTAAAGGCGTTCCGATTGGTTAAGATTGTCATGGATTTCCGTTGCGCGTTTCTCCATCTTGGACCCTTTCGGCCAGGTCCATCTCCCGTCCAGTGGGCGATCTGCGAACATAGATGTTTTTGCGTGATGATAAGGCGACATGCAGACACAGCAAGTCAACGACGATATTTGAACTTCATCAGGTATATCGACCTGTTCGGATCCCATGGGGGCAAGTCGCTCAATCGCCGTTGTGGCTCTCGTGGCCTATAAGGCATTGAAGTGTCAGGCCAACCACATACTTTGTAGTGAGTTCTCATATCTGGAATGGCGTCATATCCCACGAAGCTTTGTAACATTCTTCGCCGTTCATTTCGTCAGTGGCGATAGAGTGGGTGCATATCCGTTGATACATGGATATGGCTCCATTGATCTTTGGTCAAGCACGCGTAAAATCAGCGGAAACTTGCGCGTGGACTTTAATGATTTTGTAAGAGTCTACTAGATGGAGCTACTTCCTGGTTTAGCGGAAATCCAACTCCGCCGACATTCCTTGCTATCGCACGCTTGGGACTCCAACAAAGGCAGCTCATTGTGTAATCGGTTTCTAGAGATTCTTTTTCTGGCCGCACTTCCGTTCTCTTGTAATAAGCGATAACAATCGTACTTGTCTGCCGACTCCCTCAGCAAAAGTGTTCGGAGAGATGCAGCATTCGATGCAATAGTCCGATTACATTATAGCACGCAGAGCGAAGAAGGTTAGTCTCTTGTGTCGTGGGTGGGGAGGTTTTCCGGGTTTCACGTTTAATCTGATCGACGTCCTGATTCCGTGACCGAGATTAGATGGCCACTGCTTAACGGTAGAGGCTAGCTCCTGACGTCGCCGAGAAGAGCACATACCGATGTACGGCAGAGACTGGGGAGGCGCTATTGACTGTTTGATAGCAGAAGAAGTGGCTTAGGTTACTCCCTTGTTCCTTGCTAGGGAAACAAGAAAGCCGCCCATACACACATTAATGTGCGTACTGCGTAGCCGTTTGTACTTGGCCACCATTAGTGGTGTACACCCTATCACCGCGGTGAGGTGGTACATGATAAGGAACGCTTCTGATGGTATTCGCAAATATTATTAATGCCCTTCAATCACTGAGAGCGATTGTACTGTGGAAACACCTCGCTATCAATCTTTATCTGACATTATCATGTCGTAATACCCACCATGGGGCTGTGTTCATACATTGAAATTCGGGAGAGTCGACCTTGAAGGAGATTCGAGGTTTCAGGAGAATGTGCGAAAAGGAAGTATATTCATCAGTCAGCACTGGTTGGTGTAGTTTTGGGAGTTCGGCTTCGAGAAGAATGTGTTGATTCCTCTAAAACACCAGGAATCGGTGCCAAAGCACCGGGAGCGGGCACAAGGCAAGACTATGCCGCACCCTCTGTCTGTTATTTGCGATCTGCTGAACCTGAGCCTAGGGAAGGAAGTCTTTCAGCCAAACAGAGCGCTAAAATTTGTGCCGAAAAATGAGTGCTATACTCGTGGGCAGGTTCTTGTTTGTTCCCAAATCCAAATTTATAACGAATTTGGTGAGGAATATAAAGGCAGGTGCCGAACTTCCAAGGTGGGTGCCGAATATGGTTGGAAAGGAGACATTCTTTCGTCAAACAACCGAAATGTAATATTGTTCAGTTCAGTTTCGGTAACTTCTCCTGCTTCCGAATATTGTGCTTCCGATATCTCCACGAGGATTTACGTGTTTTACAACACGCCGACTCGAAACCAGTCGCTCAGCCATCATAGCAAAAACCGCAAAGTATGAACGCACTGTCATTGTGAACCAGCTACTATGGGCGTTCATAGGAGCGAACAGATTATAAGAAGGAGTAGGAGTAGGAATAGGGGTGAATGCCGCTCATACGAATTCGCTTGCTAGTTGGCGACGGTGTACTTGCCATTAGGTCTCCTGGCCCACACTGAACAAATCATAACTTTTATTCTTTAGTTTTGATGAACTAAGTTTATATCCTGACATTCATAACTTGAACACTAGTTTTTTTTTGACGGAGAAAAACGTTTTCTCACAAATTCAGGTGGTTCAGTTATTTGCTTATTGTTAATCCTCGCTTTTTACTTATAGGAGTGGCGTCAATCCCAACTCTTATAGGCCTTTATTCCGCGATCGTCGGGATGAGGCCGCTCGCGGGACTTCTTCGGCACATCGACGTGACTCTCCTGCCAAATCTAAGTCGTCTGATTGTGACGATGAAGACATGCTGGAAATAAGGTATAGATCATTTTTCTGTGGAGATTTCTGCACTTTCATTCCCTCGCCTGATCATTGGTAGAGCTCATAGACGAAATGCACAGTGACTCTTTGTCAGCTTGAATGATTCGTCGCGGTGGGATTTCTGCAGGTGGTGGAATGAGCGTAAAGGTTGACGGTTTGGGTGCGAAAATGAAATTAAATAAGAAATTCTGTGAAATTGCTTAGACGCTGGAATGGACACAAACCGGAGGGGCCACTCCTGCACTCTCCTCCTCTCCCCTCTTTTGATGTTTAGCGCCGAGGAAGACAACGACTTAATGGCCGATTTGTCAGCTTCAATTCATGAACTGCTAATCCAGTTGAGTTTGCAGATCGAGTATGTCTGAGTCGGAGAAAGAACGAATTGAAATAGAAAACCGAAAACGTCGAATAAATCGGACCAAAAAGATGGTGCGGTAAGTGGTATTTTTGCTTAATCTCCTGTTTTGTGTACTCCGATAAAATTTTCCCTTTTGTTTGGACAGATTATTCCTTATAGATGAGGAAGCTATCATCGGTATTTTTTTAGGGAGAATCGCGCTAAAATGAAGGATTCCGTTGTTGATTCAGATGAAGAAGAAAAGGTGAGCTTTCAATTGTATCATCTCCACTGTTCCCAGCACAATCTTCTCCTTTTCAGAAAGAAATCGCTCGTAAAATAAAGCTAAAAATGAAGAAAGCCCTTCGTCAGACTGTAGAGGAAATGAAGGAGGAGGAAGAGGAGAAGAGAAAAGAGGTGGAGAAAGAGAGACGTGTACGTTTTGGAATTTTTTTACACTCTATGGTAACGTAAAGGCTTCACTATGAGTTGAGGGAAACGGGTGGTATACAGTACCCCAACCAGCGCGTAAAACTGGGTGCGCAGAAGCAGCAAGTACACCCGGCACCACTCAGTTTTCTCCTAGGCAGCCCTTGGCTCTGAGTGTATAGCAAGAATGTCGCTCTCGTTTCCTGGCACAGAGCTTTCTCCCCCTCCCCGTCCCGGATAACGCTACGCCTAACCATGGGCCCTCACAGAGCTGACACGTCTAATTTTAGTTATTTTCGGGGGTGCTATACCTGGGCATCCACGAAGCTGCCAAATCTGGTCTTAGGCGCAGTCCCTGGGGTACCGTATCCGGGAGCCAATCTAGCGGCTTAGAGTATGCTCAAATGTGTGCGTTCACGGAGCCAACCCACCGAAAAATCCTACGCGCATTTTTTGGGGTACCGTATCCTGCCTGTTTTCTTAAGCTTGAGAGGCAGAGCACCAGCATCGCATAACCCAGATACACTCGTCTTAACTTCGTTGTATTGGTCTAGATACGCGATGAAATTCTCTACGTGGAAGAGCTGGAGCGTAGAGAGAGAGAACGAGAACGCAGACGTGAAAGAAGAAAACTAGAAGAAAAGCTACGAAAAGAAGAAGAGGAAAGGGAAAAGGAGCGAAGACGTCATCGTAGCAGAAGTCGAAGTCGCGACAGAAGAAGAGACGAGAGAAGAGACCCAAGAAGAGACCATGACTCTCGATGAAGATATTGATTGTATGGATAGATAGTATAAACGAGTTGATCGCAGCTTTTCTCCCTCTCTCTATGACGGCACATAAATCTTTAATTGTTGCAATAGAAAAGCACATAAATTAGGATTCAATTCATTTATACAATCACAAAGCCAAAACTCATTCGAAGAAAACAAACACTAGCAAATGTAGACGTCGATTACTTGACCTCAGTAATGGGCAACATGGCGTTTTGGAAACGAAAGGGGATAATGTCGGGATGGGACGAATAGCTCTACAATGTGTCGGCTAGTTCTCTAGAAAGGCGGGAATCAACGAAAAAAGGAAGTCCACGGGACGATTATGAGATTGCTCGTTGCGCCGACACAAGAGATGCACGTATATAGTGTACAGGTATGTGCAGTGTTTCCAGGCTGCGTTCATACTTTGCGGCAGCGCTCACAATCGACTCGGATGGTGAGGATATCGATCTAGCGAACGCCAGCGTCCACCAACGTCCAGAGAGCATGGGAAAGTAGGAGCACAGCTGGATTAAGAGTCGTGAAATTGCGGCATGTGCAACAGCACCGTGCAATTACTAAAGCACAGAGTTATGCAATTTAATGTACTGTATTGTACTGTGGTACGTCGCGGCTGCACACACCGCAATTTCCCGACGCCTGATCCAGCTGTCTGCTCTCTCTTACTTCCCGATACACTCCACTCCTGGACACGAATGGACGATGCTGCAATGTATGAACGCAGCCTTATACGTATACGCATCTCCTTTACCAAGTGGGGGTAACCATTTCAAATCCTAGTCCTAACTTAAAGCTTTTGTATAGTCGAGACTAGAAGCAATGATGGGATGCGTGCAAAGCATTTCAGTACATCGAAGAAGGAAACAGAAGAATGGATAATAAAAACAAAACAGTGATGATGACAATCCCTTTAACGACTAAGGTTCCAATTTCAAATCGTCGGGAACTGCCTAGGAACCGGGTTTCAATCAGAATCAGTACCCATTCTAAAAAAGCGACCACACCATGGTTTCTTGGACTAAATTATTTGAGATTTGACATATGAACGAAGAGTAAGGGAGCGTTCATACTTCGCGTCAGCGTTGTGAGCATTTCGATCTTGCGGCAGCGCACTGAGCGACTAGCGAAACACAGGATCCGCCTACACTAGCGTTTTCAGCCGCGCGAAACCGCGAAACGCTCAGAATGCTAGATCGATGTTACATTTTCCTAGAGCTACGGACAACTGGAACTCAATCCTTTGAATCGCGTCAACTTTCCGTTTTTCTCTGCGCTCTCATCTTCGCATCACAGTACTATGACCTTACACAGTCCAACTTTCGACCCATGATAAGCGGCACATCCTTCACCGCCTCTCTATTCCTGAAAACTCGTTCCGCGGCTCTCGACATGGTTTTTTGTACTATTCGGAGCCTTGCCGTCCACCAAACCCTATTTCTTTGCGCTCTGGCTTTTCCCACCTTCACTAAAGTTCTGTCATTCAAACGTACGCTGGCGTACGCTTGACCGATACCTATACTTTCCCAGCCGCTCAAGGTGGTGCCTTACGCTCAATACGTTGGCGCAGAGTATGAACGCATTCTAATGGTGTGCTGCAAAATAAATAACATACAATAATTTCCAGGACTATGTGTATGATAACGTAAAAACCTCGTCCAGAATGCTGCACAATCAAAGTTAAAGTCGTCACAAAACAAGGAAAAAAATGTAGAACACTGTAAAATGAAACGAATGAAAAACAGAATGAACACAAACACATATTTCTACCAATGCGCTCAACCGATACATGAATGAGAGAAAAAGTAGCACAGTAGACCACCCATCCATCAAATGCCTACGGTAGTTGCAGTTGTAGGTGAGCAGCTAGACGATCCGCTCGTGGCCACCACTGCCTGAGCGCCAACAGTGAGGTTTGCGTCTCGGCGCACTGCATTTGACGAAAACCCGGGCAACGTTGGGAAACGTATGCCGATGTCTCTTGACATCTTCACGGGTACCTATAACAACACAATTCAGTGTTCTATTGAGCAGTAGAGTGAAACTAAAGTCAAATCCAATGAACCATGCAAACCAGGTAAAACAAAGGAACAAAACCATGCATGGAACAAGTGAACAAGAGAGCTAACTGAACAGCATACGCACAAGTCGAGCAGATTGTGTGCCACGATATTCGGCGCGTGTCATTGTTGTGAAGGTGGAGCAAGCAGGCATGGCGAACTGTGGATGGCGGGCATAGGACTGGACGAAGAGGCTGCTTTACGCGAGAGCTTGCGCGAAGCCGCACGAGCTAGCAACGAGGAAAATGTGCTCTAAAAAAACAAATGAACACAATCACACACTGAGAGGCATACCTAAAATAAAAGCTCAATGCATCTTTTGGTATGCCCAGCGTAAGGCAGCGTACAAACTTCGCGATGACGCGCGTCGACGCGCTACAGTAGCAACAGCGCTCCAATGCTATAGACGCGAACGTGGCTGCAGACAGGAACAGATCGGAATCGATTTATTGAGAGAGTACGGTGGAACAAGAGGATACACATTGCCTGAGGCTGCGTTCAGTTGCAGCAGCGTCAATCAGCATCCGCCAGCGCCAGCGATGAAATGTATAGGTATCGATCTAGCAAAAGCCAGCGTCCAGCATGTGTGCCAGCGTCCAGAAGTAGAGTGTAAGCGAAAGTATGACTATAGCAGACAGTGGAGGCGTCACGAAATTGCGGCGCGTGCAAGCGCACCGAACTGCATTATTCTGTGCCTTAGTAGTTATACGGTGCGGTTCACACTTTCGTTAGGCCTAATAATCGTCTGCTACACTCCTACTTCTCTACTCCTAGACCCAGGTAGAAATTAGCGTTTGCTAGATCGGTATTTATACTCTTCTATTCGCTAGCGCTGGCGGACGTTTGACACGCTGGCGGTCGCTGGTGGACGCTGCCACAAAGTATGCCATACTCTCTCAAAACACAAGCGGCCGGCGCTGATCGATTCCCATCCGTGGCTGCGCTCCTGTCTATACCATTGGAGCGGTGTTGCAATTGTAGCGCGCTCGACGCGCGCCCCAGCGCGGCATCGCGGAGCCCGAACGCCACCTAAGGAACGAAACAAATTGATGATCGGACCCAGGGTTTGACGCGCCACTCAATGAGTGGAAACTTTCCAATATTCAAAGAAGTACGAGCTACAAGTAACCTGGCATAATTTTCACTCAGCCAACTTAAGCAAGGGAATGACACACTGGAAAGTTCGGCTCACTGAATTGGATTCAAAGCATGCAGATCGTGCATTAAAAACATGCGGAATGAATATGTGCGGTATGGTGCAGTACGCCATAAATCGTTACCTTCTTCTTCGACTGAATGAGGAGGTCTTTATAGATGTCAGAACGGAGAAAACGCTGATAACTATCATTCTTCATTAGGCAGAATATGTGGTCCTAAAACCTTCTTTTTAACAGAAACGCAACATGTTACAATTGTGGGTAGGAAACGAACCGCAGCTTCGTCAAAACTCCATCGATTGGGATTTTTCAAATTCTCCTCCGTTATCTCCATTACCTTGAAAGTACCAACTTATTCACATGACAGAAGAAAGACAGTAGAAGTAACGACAGTTTGCACTCTGAACGCGTTCTTACTACGTTTCGGCGGCAGCGTCTGTCAGCATTTTCAGCGACTAAGGAAGTATGGGTATGGATTGCCATACAAAACGCTCGAAAGCTGGATCGATACCTATATTTTCTTGGTCGCTCAAGATGCTGGAAAACGCAGCCACGAAGTGTGAACGCACTCTGTGGAGAAACATTTCAATTATAGTATATTCAGCACCTTGCAATCCACATTAACAGGCGATGTTGCATTCGAATCAATAAACTCGTTATAGATCTCAGTCACAAGTACAGGAACCATCCTACAGCTGCATTTCCGCAATTTTTGGACCTGGACGAAAACATTCAGAACGGTAGACGCTTTTGAAAAATAAGAAGTTGATATATAACCTAAACGCACCTCCCACCAAAAGCGAAGGTTTTCGCCTGAATACTCTTTGTCAAGGAACTTTTGTAAAGTTTCCCTTCCCAGTAAATCGGCAAGCAGTTCCTCAAAGCATTCCTCCCATAACTTCAAACGTCGAGTAGAAATATCGCCAGTTCTGAAGGACAAAATGCTTTGTCGAAAAAAAGGTGTAAAGTCGAACTTATATACGAATAAAAGCTGAGTAACCGAAAACCCACATCTTGTCATGCTGCCAAAAATCGACAGTATCGCTGATCCATGGATTAGGTTGGCTTTGAAAAGGATCAGATACAGATCCCAAAGGAGTGAGGAATGGATCAAATACTCGGCGATGTTCGTGGTAGGCTAAGTAGCTGAAAGAGGGAACCCTTTCATTTTGCCACAATTTTAACTACATTAACAATATTCTCGTTTTAATCACAATTGACCAATTTTCTGGCAGCTTCCTTACAATTAACTTACGGAGACCACACGTTGCTTCCTCAGTTTACTAAAGAACATTGTCGCTGGCCGGGGAGGGACATTCTAAACTTTCGCAAGTTTCCTGGGAGTTCAGGTTAGTTAGTGAACAGATATCACTTTGGTGTGACCTGCAACTGTTGTGAAGCTAGAAATGGTAAAAGTGGGCCACTTTTTTACAAGAATGCACCACATCTTCACGAGGTGGCCTGTACAGACCCTGCTAAGTACATCTGTTGCCCCCACCAAGCCAAATTGCGCCATCACAGTGCATAGGTATGAAAGGAAATACGCGGTAGATGGAAGCAAAGCTGTCACAGCTGTTACTCCCATCGATCAACCCCTCGTCCGTTTCGAGTGACGAAAGTGGTGTACTCTCTGCGAAAGCGGACAACGATGACACATGCACGGAGAGAGGAGGCGTCTCAGGGTGTCAACCGGGAAGTCTCTCTTCTCTTTCCTTTTTTCTTCCCCGTTCCTTCTTTTCCTTCCTTCCTTTTCTGGTCCCTCCTCCTTTCCCTTCTCCCTTCAGCTACTGGTTTGGTTGACGCATCGATAAAATACCCCTGGACCCTCGCAGCGACTGCAAACATGTGCCCCGCAACCAAAAACTGTAACAACAACTTACTTTTCTACAACTTTGGACGTCCGCAATACATTTTTCGATAACCGATTATTGAGCTGATTAATCTGAAAAAAGAGAGAAGCTAGAATCTGAAAAAAGAGAGAAGCTAGAAACTCAAAACTAAAACAAAAGAGTGTCAAAAAGCATTGAGTATGTGATGAAGTCTCTGTTTGTCAGTCCCGACGACTATGTGATGGAGCACCCTAGCATTTGAGTCAGTGGTTGCAGCAAAGTCATTCACGAAGTCGCCACGACAGCAGTCACCCAGTATCTCGGGGCTTACGTCATGATTGACACTCTTTTTGTACAACTGAAGTTCTACACGTACTTCTAGTTTCAAGGTATCTTGGACTTGTGTACATCTTCTTAAACCGGGCCTCGTATAGTAGTTGTTTCGAAAGGATCCTCCACTTCCACTTGTCGAAGCGCTTGCACTGCAACAGTGGAAATTAGGTAAAGCTCAACTCGAACATCTCGAATTTTATATTCGCAATGAATGCTAAATATGACATTCGGTGCATTCGGAAACTGCGCCCTCAGATGTGCTGAACTACATCCCCTCGGATATGCTGAACTACATCCAACGATCTGCGCGCCCTAACCGTAGTGAAGATGTGTGAAAGATAGTAATACGAAGCCGCCTGATACGTAAATAAAAGAAAAATTGTCCAGTTCCCTGGATCTTAGAAATTTCATTAAAAGCATTGTGAGATGGGCAAAAAGGCAGCATACAGGCCGATCATGCGGAAATCAGAGATGAAGAGAAAACGTTCCGTACATAAAAAGGACTAACTCCCAAGGGACTCGACAAATTAATCTCCACATTGGGTGAATAGTGCTCAGACTCAGATTTTGTTGAGGTACAGATTCCGAAGTGATTTCGATGGTTCGATAATCGCAAGAAGGTTTCATTCCTTGCAAGAATGACGGCCTCGGTAAGAACTGAACAGCGCATTATATAAGACTGAACTGTCGTACCTATGTAACTTGCCCTGTCTTATGCTCAACTGCGCCATGAGCTGTTCATCTTACTAAAATGCGTTCATACTTCGCGATCCGATTGTATTGATCGCATGGCCGCACCGCTCAGGCGTTCGAATCGCTCTATCCAAGCGAACGGATCGCGAGGTGTGAAGGGCTCTAAGGGTTCATGCAGTATGTGCTTATCTGGGGTTGACCCACTCCCGTTACATTCCATTTGAAGGAGTATGTCATAACAAGCGAAACCGAACCTGGCCTGAGACGTCTGCTGGGTTGCCGCTGGTGCTCCATTCGAAGTCGAGGGTAAACTAGCATGCGCAGCCGCAGCACTGGTTGAATATGGACTGCAACCAGAAGAAGCAGCCGCATTTAGAGCCGCGTGTCCACCAGAGCTGTACTTCGGCCGTCCTGAGCGAGACAACTTCCGAAAGTCAACCTAAACAGAAGAGCGATTAGCTTGCAACCTCATCCTTATCACCTATTTATCATGTTGATAGCACAGTGAGCTCAAAATAGGCTTTTCAGGTATGATAAAGCGAAAGTTCATCTTTGTTTTTTATCGAGTAAGATCACAAAACATTTGCTTACGTTTTCGCTCACCATTTACCCTCACAACAGTGGGGAACTAACTGTAAGACCTGTGATCAAACTTCCATGAAACCTCCGCAGAACCGCGGAACGTTTGCATGCAGTCCTGCAATCTTTGCTCCTTACTAGGGAAGGTCTCAGGTCGAAGTGGCCATCTGTAATGAGATATAGCTCTCTAGATGTGGTTTTGGACGCTGATCTTGAATCTGCCTTCGAAATTTGCAAAGCTATTCTGTGGAAGGAATTATGAGGTTTCTTAGAATTTAGGTGAAGAAAACAGAGTCGAGCGCGGTTACCAGCCAATTCTCATGAATAGCCTGGTAGCATCCTCACGTTAAACGGCGGCATGGTGTAGTGGTAATGGCTCTGCTTCGCAGGCATGCCGAAGATTTCGAATTTCTGGAAGGGAAGTTCTTCTGCATTTTGTGTGTATTCCCTTTTAAGTCTAGAAAACACTTAAACGCCAAATGGGTGCCATATTCGTGTTCAGAGAGCAAAACTACCCTTGGGGACAGGTTTCTAGTCTGATTCTCTTGTCGATTGCTTGTCTTCGGACAGAATTTGCTTTTAGATACCAGGAACACTGGAGCAGTAACAGTATAAAAGCGTAAGAAGTGGCAAGACTAGGCCTTGTGCAGGAGAATGTATCTGCAGCTGAATGGGTGTGAACATCAACTGAACTAACCCATGGATGCTTCACTTTTCGAAGCTAGGTCAAAATGCCAGATTTGGCTAGAAACCTCTACCTAGGCGTAGTTCACCCCCATAAATGCTAATATGGCACTCGTTCAGCGCGAAAACGCCTGCACTGTGCGCCAAGGGCACCTGTACATCCAAAAATTCTCCTAGATCATTAGGCACTAAGCGCGTCAGTAAGCGAACGCAAACTGTTTTTCAGACGAGTCAAGGAATGAGTTATTGTAGTAGTGACGCCACAGCCACTTGTTGCCAGTTTGCGCGAGAAGCAAAAAAGTTAAGCTCAGCAGGGATCCGATCCCATGAACTGTTGCGTGGTAAACGCGGAGGGAAAAGCCCTCCGTTCAGGGAATTGCTTTGCAAATTTCAAATTCGAGATCAGCGTCAACCACGTCTGGGGAGCGACATCTCATTACAAATGGCCACTTCGACCTGACGACCTTCCCTAGTTAGTTCATTTTCCAAATATACCAAAAGCCGTGCGTATTTCCTGTCTTTCTCTTCTACTTTCAATTCACTGGGCCTATCAAAACCTCGTCGCACATTATTGTCCTTTTTTTATAGCATTCCTAGCCAGAATCCATCCATCACCCGACCTCCCAAGAATTAAAAATCTTCAGACCCAGGCTTCATCTCCATTTTTTCAGTTTTAGTCGTTTGAACAGAATTTTCTCTTGTCTGTGCACTATCAGTGACTACTGCACTCTTCGCTGTTGATTCTTTCCGACTTTTTACTTGTCCCTTTCTGACTTTTTCCTGGTCAATGCCCTTTTTCTTCGAACTAACAGAGAGTCATTGATCATGGGAGAAAAAGCTTAGTGTATGGAAAAGAACTGTATCACTACTTCTGAGTCAGAATAAGTCGTTTATCCTTGCCCTATGTAACATTTTTATGATGTAAACATCTTCCGGTATGGAGGTTCCTTCTTCAGTTGCGCTAGAGGTGGGAAACAACATATATGATGTGACGTTTTAATTTCCACCCTCTTTGGAGCCTGAGTGGATGGAAATCTATTCATAGCCTATCCGACCAATCATCTCGCTTCATCCTGGAGAGATACCACCGCCTCCAACCGGTTATAGTAAAAGACAGGACGTAAGATATTTTTTTACTATTGTTTAACCTAGAACATTCCAAGGACATCTCCAAGCATAGTATGAAGGGCTGAGTCAAAAGTTTCCATATCCCGTCACATATAAATTCAGTAATATAAGTTCCTCGGAGCTTCCCGCTGCACGCAAATGAGCAACAAACTCGGAACTCGGAACAGCGACGGTTCAAGACTAGGGACGCAACCACATTTGCCGATGTTTTGAAGACCAGATGGCCGGGCACGATATGCGATATGAAGACGAGCCCTGAACCGCAGCGATTCCATGGAATGTCAAGCGAACACCTGGAGGACCGCCTACGTGATGGTCACACTTTTACGTCAGAATCGTGAACAAATGGCAGACTGTAACAAGAGGTGAAGTTCTTCCTACTTGAACACAAAACACATGCCTAGTCAAACCTAAAGAAATCAGCAAGCCTTCAACCTATACATACCTCAGTAGTGTTCACACATCCTGGAACTGGTCGATGTACGTCCCAGAAAGCTCTTTCTTGGCTGTCTAGAATTTGCCGTTCCAGTCGATCTCTCTTCTTATCAACCCTGAAAAAGAAGGAATGATAGTGTCGAACCAATTACGTGCATTACTTTCGAACAACTTACTTATACTGTGCTTCAGCCTGCATGAACACAAACTCCCACTTTCGGCTAAACATCTTCTGGAGCTTCGCTAAATTTTCGGCTTCAAAATCCTCCAACTCCAAATGCGCCTTGTTCTGCATTGTTCGCTTGCACAAATAGACCGCTGCAAGAATCTTTCGATAAAACACAAACCGCAACCGAACACAGCCAAGTGGTTGATCATGCATCTATATCCCAGACTGGAGTGCGCGTGGCGGCGTACCTGCTCCGCAATGCCGTAGGGTGCGTTTTTCGTCTTTTTTTCTGGGCGAAAGCGTGAACACACTTATCACGAATTGAAAATTTCCCTGGAACGCAGCCGCCGCCACGATCAAATAAACTACGCAGCCACGTCCGCCTCATCTCCGCGATATGGAGTGCAGAGTGCGCCTGATGTCACGGTCATAGTGAAATGATCATACCGTAATCAGTGTTTTCGGGTTCCCAGCAATTAGACGGCCAGAAGTAAGGAGTTTGAAACCGATAGAACGTCCCATCGTTTTTCACCGTAAGAACATGATCGTCTATTTGAAAAAGGTAACCGTGCGATGCGATGAGATGTGCAAGATGGAGAGCATCGGCTAGAAAAAAATGTATAATGCTATACTTCGTATACTTCGAATTACTCTGATTAGACATTCAAATGACTAAACTTACAAAGGTCGGACATATCCAAGCTCTTCATAATCCATGCTATGAGATCCTGACCCGTGAAGACGGATGGCACCTTAGAGAGGAAGCTTTTGACGGTCTTGATTGGAACACCGGATTCTGCGTCAAGCATATGATTCACGAGCGCTTCCATCTTCTGATAAACCATGTGGTTCGGATGAACCAGCTTTTCCTCCAAGTTGGCATTAACCCTGAAAAAAGTTTAAGGTAACAGCAAAGGAATCGTCACCACACAAAAAGGGAAAAAAATTAACATCTCAAATAAACTCTGACAAAATCTCCCAGCGATGGCAGAGAAGAGCTGTAAAGACGCGTTCATACTTTACGATCCGGTCGTGCAATCTAACCGTCAACGGATCTGATCGCGCAATCCAATCATTTGGATCACGAAGTATAAACGCGCTCTATCAGAGATTCTCAAGCTTCATTGCGTACAAAGATTCTGTCGGTTTCGATGAAACAACTCCCAGTTCCATTTACGACGTTTTGGATTTGAGCTGGTTTTTGTTCAGCCTCCTGGGACTCCTTGTGTGTTACGGCTCAGACGTGATGAACCACGAACGCTGCTCTTGAAAAAATGCCTCGGGGCAAACAGCACTTCATACCGCCAGCTGACCTATTATATCTCTTAGCTATTCAACCTGTTCTCGACAATAAGCCACTGGCTTATCGGAAGTCTATTTAAGTCCCCTCCGTCTGAAAACCATTAGGTTGTTAAATCTTATCCAGACACCAATAGACGATCATCACACTTACGATCTTTTAAGCTGTCGTCAAATATGAATTCGAGCAAATGGTGGTGGAGGCTTGCTTTTTTCACGGTTCTCAAAATGCAGAAAGGAAACAACTCAGTTTTGCAAAAAAAATAATATCCCTGAAACAGCCGCACACAGCTGAAAGCATGGTTACTACGAGGTTTGTGTGAGGAGTACATAGTTAACGTGTACGTAGTTCAACAACAACCGCCCACACCACGTGTGGGCACCTCTGTCACACAACCGCGAGAATTCCGTTGAGAATAGCGGCCCGGTTCGGCAACGGGAGAGGGGTGGGGTGACACTTCGCACTTCAGCTGCTTCCCACTATAGTGTTCATTGCTTTACGAGAGTTGACAGGTAGCTTCTACAAACTTTAACCGGTATCACCTCATGGCTCCGCAAGATTTCACAATTCTCTGCTTTATGGCTCGACACGACTAAAGTAAGCAGCGAAAGTGCTAAATTCCACCTTTCCCTCTCCCTTCGCCGCCAAGCTGCGCCAAATAGTTAGTGTATGAAGGAGTAAAAACGCCTACCCGATAAACCATGGATTGTGGCACAGATTTTCCGGCTAAACACGGGACCATTCAACTAACCATAGTAACTGGAGGGGGGGGGGGTGCATTCAACACCTTTGTTGCTTTTCACTGCCGTGTGATTTGTGAAGCAGGGATGCCATGAAGAAATACCAGTCAAAGTTGTGGATCTATTTGCCCTCTCTTGGTAAAGCAATGACACACGCAGCAGGAAACAGGGGCAAATACCCCCCCCCCACCGCTGAGGCTGTGACAAAGGCTGTCGGAAAAAAGCTGCTCCTCCAGAAAGCCACCACTTCAAATTCAGCTTGTGTTCAAGCTCACCACGCAAAATCGCATTATTCCGCTTGAGATACGACCAACTACTCGAGTAATTGCAAGAGGAACCCAGGGCATGGGCTGCTGGATGCAATGGCACCATTTGCGCACGCCTTTCGATACGCCAATTCTTGACGCGCACGCCTACTTTTAAATGTTTCGCCGAGCACTGTTTTCTTTGTTGATGGCGCCGGCAAAGGAGGGAAGACACCTTTGCATCGCATCTTTTGCAGGTAGCATCACATACCATTTCTTCGAATGACCTTTCCCTGTTGAACGACTTATCGTACCTTCATTAAATTCATATCATTCATACAAAATTCATAATTCATTCATACAAATAGTGATCCAATGAGATCAGCAGTAATAAGGATCCTACGACTCGCCTAGCGGCACCAGTAGCCCAGAACGTCTAACAAATTGGTTTGCTGTAACATTTCCTATAGGACTCCTCAGTGGTGATCAGGAGGAATATGGTATCCAGCCAGCGCCGGCAATATGACCCCAACGCGTCAGTCTGACGTTACCCACAGGAGCCAAGATTGGGCCAGCATTTCGGCGCAGACGCCAAAAATGTATGTGATATGTGGCAAACGCACATGCAAGTCTACGCATTTCGTGGAAAAGATGAGAGCCCCAATTAGCACACTGTAGCGCCAAGTGACGCCGGCGGCTGAATCGGATGTCGTATTACAGTCAGAGCTTAAAATGGCATGCGAGTTATTTTAGATTCGGCGATGATAACGGCGACAGCTCCAAATTCCTGGTGTACTTTCCCAACTAAGCGGCACATCCTTTTTCATGATCTTGCATAGTAGGATTGTTTGATGCCGCGATCACGAATATGACATTCGTTTTTCCGACGAAAGCGACACTTATGGTTAGTGATATTTAAGCTTGAGCCTGGGTGCACAGCGCGAATCAACGTAGACTGTGTCCTCCATCAGCCACAGCGTCAATGAATGCCATATTCGCAATCAAGGTTTCCCCTGGTACAAGTTTTCACAGATTTGTCTATGGCATCTTGGCCAAGGCGGCTGTGGCGCAGGCGCCAGACAGCTTCACGCTTAGCGGATGTAAAATTCGCGCTCAGAAGTCCTAACTACCTCTGCGGCCGAGTTTTCAACCAAATCTGCCTCGACAGAAAAAAGTCGTTCAAAAGATGGGCTTCTCAGAAGATAGGGGTAGTAATATTTGAATGGTGCCGCATATAGAACTGAGTGACGAGAAGCTTTCATCGGTCTCATGACTGGAAATTCTACGTGATGCTACAAGTAGAACAAAGTATTTCCTTGCTTCTTTAGCGGCGCTCACAACAACTCGCGAAACATTAAAAGTAGGCGTGAGGTACGTAAGGTTTACGGTAGCCAAACAGCGCGCAAGTGGTGTAATTGCATCCAGCAGCCCATGCCCTGGGTCCCTCTTGCATTACTCCAACTACTCAACTTTTCACATTGGAAATTACTTCGAAAAACGAAATATTGATCACCGCAAATCAAGACCTTAGGTGACCACCTCATACTATAGAAGGAGAAAACGAAGCCGAAAATTTCTCACCTCAACCTCGGTAGGGCCATTTCCGCTCAGTGTAGATGTTCCAACTGCTATTCCATGTCTAAGGTGTATCTTAAAACGATGTATGAAACAAAAAAAAAATTGGTCGAAAAAAGAAATTAAAACAGCGTGCACTTCCAGTAACGTCAAAAATCTGAAAATAAAAATGAAAAAGAAATTATACGCCCAGATTATGGTTTTCCAGATCAAAGCTCTAGAAAACCGCAACAAACTGACATGACGTCAAAATTGTGCGGAAATTTATCAATGAAGCTAGTGAACAAGCTTTGAAATGTGATTATTTTGTGTTTTTCCTGACAGCCGGTTCTATCAAAGTTCGTGGCAGCAATTATTATACGGACTAGGGGAACTCGCACTTATCGTGTCATGACGCATTCTATAACAATAACATGTACTCACACATCTGTCAATGCAATACGTTGTCAAATGACCTGTGCTAACAAGTAAAAGACTGTTCACACGCCCTGTCGCGGGGAAAAATTCTACGAAACGAGCTCGCCCTCCTCCCCCCATTTCCTCATTCAGAACTACCCCCTCCCGACCATATCACTGGTCTTTTCCAACTTCTAGCCACTTTTTTCAACATTTCCAAAAAGTCTCCAGTCCTGCCCCCAAAAAAACTGCCGCCTTGCAGCGAAAACCACGAGGAGTCAACGACCGTAGAAAAGATCACACGAACGGAAAAAAATCTTCCAGGGCCAGCTACGCCGCTTCCCGGATGTCACCCAACGATGTGTACAACGCGCGTCAAAAAGGAAAAATAGACAATCAGAAAAAGTTTCTGAGGTCAAGTACGTTTCCCATATGGAGATTTTGTCAGCGTACATGGGCACTGACCGCCCACAGACAATATACGAATGCTGCCACAAATTGCGACAGCACCCTGTTGCTCGCCTAAATTCGTGCGATTTTCCACTTGATGATTAATTGTTAAGTACAAGAGTGAAGAAACTGGCGTCTTGATTCGCCACCAGGTCTGATAGTTCGGTAAGGGGGGAGGAGGGGGGAGGGGGCGAGGAAACTTGCAAAGTTGAAGGATATGGTACAGTGATCGGAGGCAAGTAGTTTAAGCAATTCATCAAAAAAAAAATGCCCTATTCCGGGCAATTGCCATCTGAGGCCCCGTTTATTGAGTTCATATCCCGGAGACGAGAAGGGCGTGGCTGCGTACTTCATTTGGGCACAATGCCTTGCCCTCCGCTGGCAAAAAAAAAATGTCCCAAACAAGAATCTCAGTAAAGCGCAGCTGCTTTAGTACGCAGTCAACGCCCTCTCCATCTGCGAAATACGGGAACTACCTCGCGACAGTAAAGAATTGACGAATTGTGGGATTAGAAGAATTGACAAATGAGCGGAAAGGACTAGAGGGTATCGATCTGAAGAATGAGACATAATGACCACTTGGAGAACTGCGATATTGGGAGAATCGACAAATCGCGGAATGAGAAAAATCGAAATCGACGAATAGAAGGATCGATCAATAGCGAAAATTGGCTGGCACGAATACATTACCCTTCACGTTTTCTTCAACTACTTACTGCCACGAAGTACGAACGCGGCCTGAATTGGTTTGAGCACGGTAAGACGATTCTCAGGAATTTTTCAATCCGGACCCAACAGCGACTTTTTAACAGATTTGAAAACGGGAGGATGGTTGGCAGAAACTTTCAACCCCCCTCTAGTTTGAAGGGACCCCACCCCCATTTTAAGGCTTTAGTTAGTAATTAGTTAGACGTTCGCGGTCGCACATAAAATCGTTGTCCGCGAGCTTTTTTGCCAATCTAATAAATATCGTAAGGAAGACTCAAGAGGCCGTAAATATCTTGAAAAAGATCCCAATAACTAGTAATCAAAGCCCCCCTCGCAAGTGACCAGTGCAGAATACTGCCACAAACAAACCCTTGGCTCATTATCGCGAAGCGGTTTTTCATTCGAAACAGTGGTATGTTGCACAAAACATTTGATTCGGGAACATCTCTGTTGACTCCATGCAATGGGATTATTGACAAGAAATATCAAAGTCTTTAAGTATAATCGCAAATGAACCGAAATATCAATAGGTGAAATGTTATGAACTAGATGAGGTAAGAAACGGAAGACTAATTCAACGGAATCAGACTCCCTAACAAACAGGGGGCGGGGGTGTCGGTTCTGCCAAGATGCTTGGGACAATGCGAGTCGTCCAGTGGAAAGATTTCCGATGAAAACGAAGAGGAACAGTACAATTGGTACTGGGGAGCTCTGCACATAGAGATAGAGGATTGTGTGCTGAATTGATTAAAGTGGAAGAGGGGGAGTGGCCGATCGATGTGCTGCCGGTGGGGGGCGCGAGCAAAGGCGAATGCTGTTGGCAGCGTGCGGTCGCGCGACGGTCCGGCAGATGTGGCGCAGCGCTTGGTGGCGCGCATCCGACGTAACTCGAGCCCCCCACCAAGGGACCGACCGTCCGACCGACCGGGCTCGTCGTGCTGGGTTTGCGCAAGGTTGACCTCGTTTGCGACGAAGAGCTGCGATTCTGGCATTGCGAAGCCCTTCGTCGCAGCAGCCGCAGTGCGTCGCGACCACCAACTCCGATGTCGCCATCGGTTCAAGTGCCGCCACCGCTGAAAACCAACTTGCTGAACAAATGTCCATCAAATTCTTCTCCGGGTTACAGGTATGCCTTCTTACATTTCTTTCATTCGGTTTTGCCTGACTGGACTCTTTATTTGTTCCATATCTTTGGGAGCTTAGCAAGTTTTTCGGTGAGGTCACCCAGCCTCATTTGGCCGCTTGCCGAGATCTTTAAAGTCAGGGTTGAAGTTAGTATACATCCTACGTTGGGGATTTCCCCGCGGGAGTCATATTCATCCCTGAAATCGATTTCATCTTTTTTGTGTCACGGGAGCTATTCACAACCCTGGAAAAATTCCAGTGGTTTCCGGTTGTTGAACTTTCCGCGGTTTCCCGTTTTATTAATGCTGCCCCCGCCCCTCCCTCGTTCACCCAGTTTAATGGCAAACTTTTTGAGGAAAAGCGGAATATTTCGGGCTATGTGGAAAAAGGCGGGGAAAACTTGGAGGGATGGAGAAAAGAGTCATGCTTCCCTGAAACTTTCCCCAGCAGCCCTTTAATCAGGACCTGCCCTGATTTAAGTGTTATCAAAGCCTACAATATGAATAAGGAATTCTGAGCATCTGTGAACTCTTCTGTAAGCTCCTGATTGCAGGGTGTGGAACCTTTCTGAAGTCTTGCTCTTCGAAAGTCCAATTGAATTTACCTGAATGCTCTCATTTAGAAACTCCGCTAAGTAGCACGATACTAAATGACCAGAGTAACTTAACATATTACTATTTATATATTTAGCCGTATTTGTCCCCACGTTAAGATATACCGCTTGCCGGCTGGTTGTGAGTTGACCTCTCAGGAGCGTTGCACGATTCCCCATGACTTCTCATACGCATGTCCATACTTTGGCGTTCCTGAAAGCAGACTCGCGATTGCATATTGTGGAGTGTGGAATTACAATCCTATAATCGCTAAGTGACTCTCCAAGGAAGAAAAAAAGCCGAAAAAAGTCACCGAGACCTACGTATAGACCTCGCAGGCTCACTGGATGAGTTCTCCGTACTTGCTCGTTTTATGCCAGCAGGGAATTACTGCTGCCAATCGTGGCTCACCAATCGTTTCTTGGCGCCATCCAACGATATACCACCTAACACTGGAAACAACGAAAAACACTGAGTAAAAAGTGAACTCGTCGCAGAAAATAGCCCTTGAGCTTTGATGGGCGGGACGACTAGAAAGACGTCAGAACCACTTATGAAGACCGCAGCGCCTTCGTTGCTTACTGTAGCCGTGAAGATGGGACAGTCATAGAGACTAGGGGCCAGGCTGCTTATACGAGGAAAGATGCCTACGAAGTGCTTAAGCGAAAAGGCGCGCCTCGCGTTCATTTGAAGCTCAGACGTCTTCTGTGGAGATGGTAGCCTTGCAAGCATGGAGAATTTACTACTTTGCAGCAATAATACGTGAGGAGAGCCGCCTGCTCGCTGTGGGACCACCGCCTCGCCCACCGGCCATTTTGATGCCCAACTGTTATTTTCAAGCACTACCCGATGCTGCGTTTGTTCCGCTTATAACTCTCCATTACAATTGTGAAGGCAAGGTGATATGGAGTAAGAGCAGGCACCAGCAAAGGAGAACTCGTCCGATCACGCCCTTCCTTCGCCCTATACACGTACGGGCGTTGTTCAGGCATATGGGACATTTTAGACGGGTCTTTAGTGCGGGTTTTTTTTACATTCTTATTATTTACCGCCTCACCTTCAATACTTGAGCCGCTCACTTCACCAAATTCGAACGCAGGGCTTGTCTCTAACATTGCTACTGCTCTCTCGATGATTGAGTCATTCGTGGATATTCGACGATCAGAAATTGGTGAATTTGCTAGTTCTAGAAATCAGAGAAGTTCTAGAACTTCGCGAACACATAACATTTTCGATGGTCTGGCACATTTTGGATCTTCCGCTGTCAAATTAGAGGTTTGATAAAATAAGGTCGCTGAAGAAACTGGACCTGGGTGGCCTGGTATTACGAATGAGGAAGGATGATCCGTTTGCTAGTTGCCTCTTCATCATTCGACCTTCCTCATTCGTAATATCATTAATCGCACTTCCACTGTGTGGTGTAGCGATGTGATGCTGGAAGTGCATTTGGCCTCGTGTGTTTTTGAGTTGACTAATCATGTTTTGCTGCTGAAAAACGTGGACGTTAGAGCTCACTCCCGTGGAGCTTGTCAAGGCTGTTCAACCACTTCCTACAGACTTTACTGTCGAAGCGCGGTGTGGATGTACATCCTCATCATTGCGGACCGGTGGGATGTGTCAGTGCGGCTGCGTTTGGCGCGGTTCCATAGTCGTTCTGCACCAGTTGTTGAAGCGGGCAAGTAACATTTCCATATTATATCCTTCGTACTACTCGTTTTCTACCACTTTTTGTCGCATACGCGTTTCAACAAAAAGGCTGAGAACGGGTTCAACAGTGCACACTCATACTGGCTGACACGCCCCACCGGTCCGCAATGGTGAGGACTGTATTGAGGGTGGTGAAGGAATACGCCGTAGGCTGCGCGATCTATGTCAGTTAAGATTAGCGCGTGATCAACACACATTTAGTAAGTAATTTGATGTAGAGCTGTTTCCATTTGATTCTGTAGCTTGTCCAAATCCACGTCATCAGGCTCCCAATTCTGTAAAATAATCAGCTGTTTGAAGAGCCAGAAAGCAGGAGCCAAGATGGACGCTGATCCTACAGCGATCTCCCATTGTAAAAATTGTACAAATAGATCAGCATCCCATTTGGGCCGACCGCAGGTATGGATAAGTGTAGCGTGAGGCTGCGTTAGTATTCTGCTCCAGGAGATAGGAGAAGCGACGACTCCATTTTTTGAGAGAATGAGCACTAGAAGGATGATGGCTATCGATTGAGAGTTTTGAGGGAATGCGCTTTCTTCTGCAACGACTAATTCTCCTTCCCATTGAGAAGGACAGAATCGGCGCAGTTCGGCGAAGGGGGGGGGGCTTCTTACTATCACTGCTTCCTTAATCCCTTTTACAACCCGCACTCCGGCGAAAGGGAGACGGTAAAGGGGATCGTTGGGGCATGTGACAAGAGAATCGTAATTTGCCGCGCTGCTGGGCGTCGCGTGCGACGTCTCGTCTGCAAAACAAGATTATAAGTTCAGGTTGTAGCAGTGGGTCAAACAGCATGCCTTATTAAGTCACGCGAAACAGCTGTCCAGATACGGGGATTAGCATGAAGGCGGTGCTCTCATTCGACGTTAAAGCGAGTTTAGCAAAAGCGTCCGCGCTCATCGGCGAGCGCGTGGCGGGTGGGGAAAATTACGATCCTCTTTACCGTCTGCCGCGGATCGTTGCCCCGCCCAAGCGGGGGGAGGCGGTCGGCGTTTTCTAACTCGTCGATGAGCACCGGACTTTCATGTAGACCCCGTCATCGTAGACAGTAATTACTGTTTTCGATCCGTTAATTGCATGTTGCGCCCATCTACTACCTGGAACCATCGCCTTTGCAGACGAGACGTCGCAGCGACGCCCAGCAGCGCGGCGAATTGCGATCCTCTTGTCACCTAACCTATAACCGGAAGCTAGAGCAGGGCCATCATGTTAAAACCTGTCAAAGATGAGGCTGCCTAGATATGTGTCGATCAAAAGTAACAAAAGTGCGAAATACCTCTCCGTTGCCGAACGACGCCGACAGATTCTTCTAGGTACCTGAAATTTCCTTTGGCTTAAAGTCTTCGAAGACATCGATTTGTCGATTGTCCTGCCGTCGCAACGTATGATCACTGCTCATGATAGCATGTCGGTTTGATTTGATGTCCTGCCGTCGCAAAGTATGATCACCGCTCATGATGGCATGTCGGTTTGATTTGACGTCAGGCATCAGGGCTTGCCAGCTCTGCAAAGGCATATTAAAGCAAATGCTTGAGACCTTATCGCTTGGATTCTCCTCCTCTGTATTTCTCATGATAGATTCTCCGGAAAGCGAAACACTTGCCCCCCCCCCTACTGGTATGGGAATTTCGCCCAAACAGCAGCAGGGTGCACGTTGTGGAGGCACGTAGGGAGTCGTACTTTTCCGCCGGGGAGGGGGGGTCGTGTTTGGTCGTTGTGAGAGGGGCGGGGTCGTATGTGCCTTTGAGACGAATTTGTTGCGAACGGAAAAAAATTTTCCCAGTTGTTGACTTTTCGCGTTCTTTTTTCTGTTTCATGTGTACTATGTACCCCTCCCGACGGAAACTTCTGGGTAAAAAACTGGAAAATGGGGCGAGCTGGTCCGCCTACTGGCCGGCTTCTACATTTTCCAGTTTTTTCACCCATAGGTTTCCGTCGGGAGGGGTATATCAACACAACTAGATGGACGGATTGAAAAACTTGTTGGAAAGGTATTTTCATGCGGGTTTTTTTCTTTCTCCCTGTTCCAGCAGACCTATTGACACACTTGGGGCGGCGCCTGGACGAGTTGTCCGCGGCCGATTTCGCGCGCGGCGTCTCTCGCGGCGGGGCGAGACGGGCGAACCTAGTGACACGCTCGGCGCCCCACTGGACGGGTTTTCCGGGGCTCCTTTGGCTGCCGCGGCGATTGGAAGAGTTTTCCGCTGCGGATTTCGCGCGCGGCGGGGCTTGATTCGGGGCTTGGTGGCACGGGCGGACCTGCTGACACACGGCTCACTGGGACGGCGGCTGGACGAGTGTTCCGCGCGGTCGGACGAGTTTTCCGGCTCTTCGCGCGGCTCTTCGTGCGGCGGTCGCTCGCGGCGGGGCGGTGCGGAATGGGACGGGGCAGCGGGCGGACCTAACGACGCACTTGGTGAAAAAACCGGCAAAGAGGGTCCCTTTGGGCGAGTTTTCTCTCCGGGCGGACCTAACGACCACCCGGCTGGAGATGCAGCTAAAATGCCGTGAAATGGCTCAAATCGGCCAAGTTGTCGAAAAGAGCCACTTCGGATGAAAATTACAAGATTCCAAAAATTAAAGAAAATTATAAGATTCTCGCCTATTATTTAACTGCACCCCACTTAGTAATCAAATAATCCCCTCACTGAGAGTACTAGTGGGCGGAAGAAAGAAGAAAACCACATGAAAATACCTTTCCAACAAGTTTTTCAATCCCTCCATCTAGTTGTGTTGGGGCGAGATGGTCCTCCTACTGGCGATCGCGGCGATCGCCGCTACTGTCGCGAACTATGAACGCTGCCTTAAAGATACCTCCCGCGATAAAAGTGTCATGGATGTTTTCTGTTTACTTATGAAACAGTAGCTCATGAGTAATTCCCCAAAGAAGAAAAAAGCAAGAAGGGTCCCCGAACACCATAAACAAAATTGCTCCCTGACAGTCACACCCCCCTGCGGTCTCTGTGCAACCCCTAGCTCACGAATCCCTTTATCACACCTCCCAGCAGTGGATATTATCCGACGGAAAGAAAAGAATACTAAAAACAACAAAAACACGGAAGAAGAACTCTTGAAAGCAAAAGAAAATCTCAAAAACTCGGCGTCCGGATTTAGGGTTACGGTAGCGTGCATCTTTCAGTTGGTGTAGTGCGTCTAGCTTTGCGCCACGAAAAGAAGGTCGCTCTAATTTTTGCGCGTTTTGCCCTGCGAGATGGGTTGGAGTTGGCTGTATGTGCTCCTAATGAATAAAATAATAAAGGAGAGCAGAGTATTTCATGGGCATGAGCGCGGTAAGCAGAAAGACATGCTACTCCGATTAATGCCCGTCGTCCTAGCAGATAACCGGCCTTCCGTCAGAGGGCATCTAGCAAGTGGGCGGTCCAACTGGGTAGGCATTAGAACTAGAGCTCTCAGCGGCTGTAGTTCGCTAATCGCTCGCTGTGGAGTCGCGAGAGTAGAACTGTCTATTGCTTGGGATCTGTGCTACTTGCCGAAGGAAGAACGACTATGTACTACTCGAGCGTGAGGGCTGTCTTTAAAGTTTGAAGAAGTGGGGTCAGCATAACAGAAGAGGAAACTCCGTCTTGGTGTGGTACAAACGCTGAGGGATGACAAGGAGACTAAGTGTCAGTATGAGAACGCTCACTTGGGCGCTCTTTGGCTTGGGTCCATTGTGCTCCCACCAAGCCGAACTGCTTGCTTTGGTAATGCCAACCATATTTCTTGTAAAAGTGGTCCATCGCTTACCGAACAACCTAATACACTGTTTGGCGCGATATTTCCCAACTTTGCGTGGAGCGGCTTCACGTTCATACAAATAGTTGTCCATTGTCCTCACTTCAGTTGAGTCTACCTACTTACAGGATCTGCTTGGGTTATACGATGCATCGGTAGCCACGACTAGTCACCCATCTGCCCATATTCCATCGAGCAGTAGTCTATTTTCTTCTATCAGTGCCGATCCCGGACCTACGGCACATCGACGTAAAAGTGCCGGAGAGTACAACCACACCCTCACAGTTTCAGGTACTTCTAGAGTTAATAAATGGTTTCTGAGCCTATTGGGTTCAGTGGGGTCGTGTATTAGACATTGTAAGCCTTTAGATGTTCATTTTCCAAGATGCTGTAAACCAAAGAAGGTTTCAGACGATGTTGAGCAAATTAGAAAGTGCTCTCATGAAAGGAAAGTTCACTTCGACGATGAGCACCTCATTTCTGGCTATTTTGAAGCATCAGCTCCGATATTTTCTTCCCAGGATGCGAAAAATGAATTTAGTAGCGGTAAGTTTTTGTCATGTTTTCTTTGAAAATAGGTCCATACTTGCTCAGAAGAGTTATTTTTGTTACTCGTTATCATACAGAGAGGCGGAGGTGGTGTAGTGACAAGTGACGCGCTTACCACTTGCGCGGCGCCGGGTTCAAATCCTGGGTCGACTCCCGCCCAGGCCAACCAAGCCTTCTACCCTCCGGGGACGGTAAATTCGTACCAGATCCGTTTAAGAGGATAAAGCGTTGACTTGTACATCGGCTGGTCACCGCAAGTCATTGTATAGGCCACATCGCATTCAGTAAACCACTGCGATTCTGAATGGAAGTAGAATGCGTGTGGCATCCCACAAAGGGATTGATCAGCGGCGAAGACTTTATCCTTTTTATTTTTTTTATCGTACAAAACGCTATCGCGAAGATCGTAAAAGTGGGTTTTTATGGGATCTAGTCTTAGTGATCGTCTACACGCCAGCACAACTTCCAGTGTGGAACTGGGTAGTAAGTTCCTTGCACAGAGGCCCAGTTCGCAATGGATTCAAATTTAAAGGCACGTCCCGCGTTCAGTTGATATTTAGGCACTTGCTTTGGACGTGGTAATCATGCCTGCAAGCATAAGGGAGGTCTGCTTTCACAGCTCGAAAATACGTGAAGAGAGCACGGCTCGCAACGCTTTTTTTCGATCGAGCTTTCAATGCTTTTCTTCTCTTTTTATTTCTTTTCTCTTTTTATTTCCACAAGAAGGAGGAGAGCTCGGCGTCAGCCGAACGATCCGACTAGTCTTGTTAATGGATCATCTATATGGTATTAATGACGACGTTGTTTATCTAACTAAACGTCGTAAATAATACGTCAGTTATCACAGCTTTGTTAACGTCGACCACTTGATTGCAGTGCACTTCTTTCAGCGGTCTAGTAACTTGCCACTATCTATAAAAGGAGAGGATGGCATAAAAGAATGGTAACTGAGTTACTATGGAGCAATCGTAAGCGGTTGTGAGCAGTGATGAGGATTTAGCCGTTGACACCCTTTACCTACCCCTTTGTCCTTTTTCCAGTTGTATCGCATACTGGGAAAAATGCTTTATACTTGCTGCGCCGCGCACTATGAATTTCGATAATCTTTCTTCTGGCGCTTCCGAGGAGCCCTCAAACCTGTGCCTTCCTTAACTTACTTTCCACCTTCACCTACCTTACCTTTGCTTTATCGTTCTTTTCTTTGCCTTCGTACCAAAAATACCTCTTGAGCATACACGGAAACTCAAGCAGCTTAGTGAATCAGCCGCTGAAGCAACTACCGCTTTTATCATTGCTCACCCCGAGAGTGCCTCGCTCTGTGGTGCGCCCCGCACTCAGCATTGAGAGGCTCAGAATGGCCCTCAGTAATGTTGATGATAGTCATGGTAAGCTACTTATAACGGCACCTTATGATCAACTGTCATACATCTGGAATCCGCTTACTTTAGCGGTCGCATCTAAGGTTACCTTTGATAGGAGGGGAGGCATGGGTGTGTTTCACACTACTAAGAGTCTGATACAACTGAGATAACTTCTGAGAGTTTTGGTGAGTCTCCCACTCTGGAATCCTTGATAGTATCTTATATCTGTTAGTATCCTTTTCACCCGTCATGACTGTTCCCCTCCCACCTCCTACATCACTCCTTAGGACCACGAACCCACTGCTACTGTAACCTGCGTTTCGAATTTGGTGACCCTACACTTCTAAGGCCCCTTATCTTATCTTATCAATTGTTATCATTTTCTGTCACCCGCGTATAGTGTTCCCGTCCCACCCTTAACAATACTTCTTGGAACCATGGTCCCACTGTTGGTGGAAGCTGCGCAAAGAATCTGGTGGTCCCATTGTTCTGAAGCCCACTGTCATATCTTATCAGCTCTATCACTTCGTGTCAGCCGCAAGTAATGTTCCCATCCCAAACCTTACATCGTTTATCAAAACTAAGGTCTCACTGTTGCTGTAACCTGCGTTACGATTTTAGTGACCCTCCCCTTCTAAGGTCCCTTTTCTTATCTCATGCTGCTATCATTTTCTGTCATCCGCATATAGTGTTCCCGTCCCACCCCTAACAATACTCCTTGAAACCACAGTCCTACTGTTGCTGGAACCTGCGTTACGAATCTGGTGATCCTAGTGTTCTGGAGCCAGTTATCGTATCTTATCAGCTCTATCACTCCCCGTCAGCTGCAAATATTGTTCCCATCCCAGACCATAAATCATTTATCAAAACCAAGGTCGACTGTTGCAGTCACCCACGTTGAGTGTGGTGATCTACCCCTTCTAACGCCTCTTATCTTGTCTTATCAACTGATATCACTTCCTGTCACCCACCAATAGTGTTTCCGTCACACCGCCTGCATCGCTTCTCAAAATCAATGTCTCACTGCTACTGGGACCGGCGCTATGAATTTCATGACACACAGACAGACGCACCCAAACATACACACACTGACAGACATACTTAGTGAATTATATAGAGTAGAATCATCTTATCATCAGTATATAACTCACCATTTTTGAACCTGAGGCGTACCTCAATTCTGGTAGAATCTCAGAGCTTCCGACTTAAAAAAAAACATTGTTCGCTTGCTGCCGTTCACCTAAAAAGTGCAAAATGCCCACCCAAGCCGTGCAGCTCCCAATAAAGTTTAAGTAAGGTACACTGAATGAAACCATATAAACGAAAGCGTATCAGAATGTTCCTGTAATTTCGGTCTTCACTTAAACGGCCCACTAAAGGATTTTAGCTCCTGCATTTGTTGTTTTTCTTGTAAAGACATCCGAAAAGGCCCAGAACTATATGAGACACTCTCAGAATAGAACACTATAAAAGTCGGATTTACTGTCGAAGTAAGAAGAACTTCATTTCATGAGTTAATCCAGTCCCATTCTAATCACTTACTCAGCTATTATTTTTTGTTTTGAAAATCTTTTTTTATGCCTTCTTATTTTCAGGTGAACTCGATGTGGACAGTATGTTATCGAGTTATCAACGAGTTTGTCAGACCCTAGGAATAGCTACTATCACGGCTGTGGAACGTCAAATAGAAGTTAGTTGCTTTTTTTCGGTCAAAAACGGCCATACTTTGTCTGAGCGCTTTTTCAGTTGGTCTCATTTACACAATATGGAAGGGAACTAACTTCAAAGTAATTGCAGTAGAAGGTCCCACAGCGTGTACCAGATTCCGCACCGGCGCCTCTTTCGCGTAGCGCTCACGTATGAGTACCCTTTTGATACACAAGCTGGTTTGGTTTGACGCCATGTGTGTCACGCGGCCACAGAGAGTAGAAAACGTATGGCACACCATGTGTGAAATGAATGTGTTAACAAGTGTTATGCATCGTGTATGCATTGTTGTTTCGAAAAGCTTTCGAATTGTCGAGAGGCTGGGAGTTGAGGAGCTTGGCATCGGAGTGGACTTTTTGCGCAGCATTAGCCATTGTCAATTTCAGAAATACTTGCCTTGATGGTCGGGCCAGTTTCAGCTCATCTATTCGATTTCATTTCGAATGAATTCAAATATGGAGTTGTGACCAAGTAGTTTGTGTCAGTTTGAATCAGGTTGAACCTCTCTAGACCGAGGTGGCGCTGTTCGGTTGGAAGAGACATTTTGCACTTTTCTATCTTGGTGAGACCCGTAAACTCATGCGATGCTACGAAATGGTACATGTGAGCACCTTGGTTACAGGAGTCTACAGGTGTTCACAAGAAGACCTGAACTAGCTTCGCTTGACACCATTCGGTGTGCCCGCCATGCTGAGTGGCGTCGTAATGCAGAGCAATAGCGTTAATATAGAGGATCTAGCGAATGGGCTTGGATTTGATACACCCTCGACTTTAGCCAACGTGTTAAGCCAAAAGAAACTCCTTAGAAAGTGAAAAGCGACAATGCGGAAACATCGATGGGCGTCATGCGAAAAAAAATCCGCTCTTCGAATTCCCCGCCAACTAGATCAACAATGAAGTGGTGTCGTAGCACTAAACGTTGAGATATGGGTCCACAAGTATGCCCATTATCCGAGGATGCGGCACGATGGTTTGGTGCTCGGCCTAAAATGCTAGTAGGGCACTTTATAGTGGGGAAATGGCGAAAGAAGGGGGTGAACGGTCAAAATCCTGCGCGAAAAAAAGCCTCCGTTCTTACTGTGTTAATAATCAATTTTGGACGAGTTTCCCGTAGGCATCTTGCCAATAACCGCTACCGAAGGTACGGCTGCATATGTGTACCCATATATCCACGCAGCATCACGGCCGCTTCATGCCAATCCCTTCGCTTCATAATTTGCTTAGCAAATGAATCGATTAGAGCGTCAGGGATGGTCTTCCATTGGTGGGCGTGCGGGAGTTTGGGTCGGTATGGTGTGGCTTGATAGGGCCCTTATAAGGGCATCTCCCTTGGAAAAGGCATTGTGCAGCGTCTACTCAGGGTCGCGGAATTCCGTCCTGCCAGTGTATCAGTCCTACTCGTCTTGGAGATTTATCGTGCCAACTGCCTTTAAGCTGGATAAGGCATGATTACAGTTGAAAAAAATGGCAACATAAAAAAGAAACTGAAGGTGGAAACAGGTGCAGGGTGAGTGCGTAGAACTCAGCTCTTTCCATCTCGGTAATATGGAGCGTACATCTACGGAAGGACAGGACTAATGCTGGACGAGGCGTCTGTGATATATAACCCAGGCAATCCGAAGATTAGTCTTGTTCCCTGAGGTTGGGAGGCATATCAGAGTGGTCGGGAATTGGAGGAGAAAGAGCCAGCGCTGCGTTCAACCAGCTCACCCCGCATTCGCAGTAAGCAGGAAAATGTAGAATGAGGCGTCGAATAGCGCAGAGAGAGGAACTTTATCAGTTTTGACCCACGTGACCGGCACTCCTGCGCAATCGTTCTGTTAATATTACACCTTGCACATTTATGAATGATTTGACTCCATAATCTGCCTTAACTGGAAAGATCGCTCGTTTAGCGGCTGCCTCGTACTTCTTGCTCTCGACAGGAGGTATTTTCCGTGAAAGGCGAGCGAATATCTGCCTCACAAATGGAAGCACTCGAAGAAATTTTTCGACGAGTGCAATTTGATTCTCTTGATTTCGAGTACACCTTCTTGGATGATGATGTAAGTCGCTGCAGTGTTTTTTTTTCAAGTTCTGCAACAAGGTTATGACACTCAGCTTTGTTTTTAGGCAGCCATTGCACTAAGCGAAATGCTCGAATTTTACGAATCAGCCCATAAGTTGAATCTTTCCTTCAATAAACAGATTACTGTTCGCGGATGGACAGATGTATTTAGAGCTGTGAAAAATGTATGTTTCCTTTTTTTGATAACGTTGATTTTTGCTTTTATAAAAGGCTGTGGATTAGAATTGAGGATTTCAGTTTTTAGTATCGCAAATTTCTTCTATTACTGCTTGCAAAATGCATCATTGCAGAGTAATTCGCTGCAAATGCTAAATCTACGGTACACATCACTTTCTGAGAAATCATTATCGGCTCTATGTCGTGTACTTCGTGGAACTCCCCAGCCAGCATTGAGCTGTCTTCATTTGGAAAATGTGAACTTGTATGGAAAGAATCTTTATACTCTTGTTTGTGCCTTGAAATTCAACACTGTGCTCAAGGTTGGTGTTTTTTTGAGGTTGTGTTCCTCTTGCGCCACCGCATGCGTTTACGGTATAGCTTTTCTATGCCTGCTCTATAAGGTCATTTTCAGCAATGCGAGAGAGGCGGAAGGAAGGAAAAGAACGCCAGAGAGAAAAAAAAGAAAAGAGAGGGAGTGGGGAGGAGTTGCGATTGACACATATCTTGAGACCCGAACGCTGTCAGCAAAATAGGCACGCAGTTAGGATTTGTGCCCGCCGCTCCAGCAAATAACATTTGGGCGCTCGTCGCTGAGTGTAAAGAGGACATTCGTAGATAGGCGGTCCAACTGAGTGCTTGCCAGATTTCAACGTACGACAGCTGCAGCACTCTTGTCACTCACAGTGGAGTCCCGAAAGCTTTAGGAGGGGCTACTCGGACAAGAAAGGACCCCTCCAATTAGCTGAGAGCGGGTCTCTCACTAAGTACCGCTAACAAGGGAGGTGTTTCAGGTCATGACGCGCTTTTTGGAAATGGTTTGTTGCTTGTTGTAGTGGTCCATACAAGGGTCACAATTTCTGGGTAGGTCAAAAACGGAGTGAAAAGAATTTGACAAGAATGGGCGGTTTTAACAACCTTAATGGGCTCCTTTCTGCTTGTAACTTCGAGCATGCATAGTTTATGAGGTGGTCACTGATTAGGCCTCAAAATAGGTTCGATTAAAGTCAAAATGTAAGCATCATGTGGGAACACACTTAGCATGCACCGACGCAAGAGTGATGTTTTTGTCAGCAAACCCTTCACCACCTCTGCAAACGGATTGGATGGCGCAGTGGATAACACGACGTGTTCTGGATGGCACGGCAACGAGGCACTTTGTGGATCGGATCCTTCTCGCGGGAAATATTTTGCATTTTTCAGCTTTCCATTCATTCACGTGCCTGTGTGTCTGGCAGTAAAAATAAGTAAAGTATATGCCATTTGAAGGCATATACTTGTGGCCACATTGTGGCCAGAAAGCGTGTCTACGCTGCCCCTCGTAGTTCATGTCAGAAGGGTTATTGCAATGAAATACCATTACATTTATGTTCAGCGTTGAATTACCCCTGGAGACTAATTTCTAGCCAAGTCTGACGTTTCGACTTTACTTGGAAAATGTGGGCCATTCTACGGACAATTAGCAGCAGGCTGGAGTCCACCCAACATGGATTACCGGTCTTGGAATGGAATTTTCTACCGGTAATCAGAAAATGATGCAGCCGGCTCATACAAGTGAGCCAGGTATTGTTCTTTGCGAAAAGACACGACTGAAGCGTTATTTCAGTGCAAAGACCAGTCATCACCAGTATGCTAAGCGCGGATTATTGGCTACCATCCAGGCGCGACCATCTCTACCCATTTTTCGAAGTTGAGTCAGAACCTCGGATTTCCTCAAGGTTTCTTTCTAGAGGTTTTTGACCCCTGAACACGAATATGATATCTATTTCGCACGTAGAGAGCTGTGAGTCGCGCTACAGGTGCAAATTCACTGCGCCAGCCCACCCGCAAGAAGAAAAACAGCAAAGGAAAACCTATATAAGTCCGCTCAGAGAATCGTTCCGCAAATTTTAAAGGTAGTTTCGAGTTTATTGTGTCAAGACGAGTACAATGATATGCACTCACTGCAAATGGCCAGGCTGTCCTATTGGCCTTTCCTGGATGACACCTTACAAACCAGCACAGTTGTGTGGAAATTGTTTCCGGAAATGTTCACGTCTCGTTGCGTTGAATACAGAGCAAAACTGCTACCGCAATGGGGATCTGAACCGAGCCCTGCATTGTTGTGCCATACAGAACCCATCGTGCTATCCGCTACGCCATCTGATCCGCAAGCAATGGTCATGAAGGAAGCGCTAACAAAAGCATAACTCTTGCGTCGGTGCATGCCAAGTGTGTTACCACATGATACTTACATTTTAACTTTAATCGAATCTATTTTGAGGCCTAATTAGTGACCACCTCATAAACTATGCATGCTCGAAGTTACAAGCAGAAAGGAGCCCATTAAGGTTGTTAAATCCGCCCATTCTTGTCAAGTTCTTTTCACTGAGTTGACCTACCTAGAAACGCATAGCAAAACTGAAACAAATTTTTGTGACCCTTGCATGGACCCCTACAACAAGCAGTAAACCATTTCCAAAAAGCGCGTCATAACCTGAAACACCTCCCTTATAAGGAGTACAGTTAAGCGTCACTGCAGTTGTCTGCAGAACATTCGGATATTTGGACGTTGTTAAGGGAGGCTGAGACGAATTTCAGAGTACTTCGAAAGTTTTGAAATATAGGTGTTGGGGATAGTAATGCTGTTTGTTTGCAGGAACTATACCTAGGTGAAAACACTTTGCAAAGTGGTGATGGAGCTCATCTTTATCAGCTAATCATGAACAATACCGCTATTCAAATGCTTGACTTGCGAAACAACAGTTTAAGCGTGCGTTGATATTATTTGCTATGTTTGCTCTCAGTATACTTAGCATTTAATTTGATCGCCTAATAATGTGATGCTTTGGTATTCCAGGACGTCGGAATTGTTAAAATTTGTGAGGCATTGCGTAATCCAGAAGTGGTGAAGAAAACTTCACTTACGGCCCTTGTACTCTGGAACAACAAAATTACTGCCAATGCGATGGATGCCGTGGCCTGCGCACTGGTGACGTAGTTTTCTGTTGATCACCCGAAACTCATGAATCTACTAAATTAACCGTTTCAAGTGTGAAAACACTCACCTGGAAACGCTAAACATTGGAAGCAATCCACTCGGTGAGCTAGGCGTTCAAAGACTGAGGCCTGCTCTTGGAGGAAACGGTAGTAATCTACATAGGATTGGTCTTCAAAGCACACAAATGACTTGTCAGAGTATGTCCATTTTTTATCCTTGTCAGAATGCGCTCCTGCTTTGCGGCAGCGTTTTGAGCGTCTGCCAGCGTTTTAGGCGTTTTCCACACGACCGTTTCGAACGACTAGAAAAGTATAAGTATTGATCCAGCGTTTTGAGGGTGCACCGGCATTTGCAGTGAGGTATGGGTATAGATTTTTCGTCTTAAGCGTTTAGAGTTTTTGGCAATCAGAAAAGTATAGGTATCGATTATAGCTGAGAGTGCTGGCAAATGCTCAAAACGCTGGTGGACGCTCAAACGCTTGCCGCAAAGTGTGAACGTACTCTAACACATGTAGCACTAGCCCTAGACTAAGATATCTCAAGTAACGCTAGTTTCGTTTAGGTGCAATACTTCTGGCTGAATGTCTTGCAGACAATTCCACTTTAATCCGCGTGGATCTTCGTGATAACCCCGGAATAGGTATGACTTAATTACGGGTCGTGTTTGTCAAAGTGTATTTCGCATCATATTTCAGGATCTGCTGGACTATTAGCTCTGCACTCCGCAATGAAAATAAATTGTTCAATTTCACTGTTAAACTTGGACCAAAGCTGTGTTGTCGCTTCGAATCTTAAAGTATGTTCCGTGGCTCACCAAGCTCCTTTTACGCTTGATTGCCTTGTTGTGCCTATACCAGGACTCTGAGAAATCCCATGACCTTCTCAAAACCCTCTCCAGTTTGTGATATTTAAACTTTTGTGAAAAGAGGCTGATAGTGTCAGTTGAGAACATTATTGAGATGTTGTAAACATATTCCGTGGAGAAACCTGCAACTCAAAAATGTGTGAAGAGAGGAAAGCACGGTTATACAGGTACGGCCATATCAGGAAGATTTTCGTCGCTACTACGAAGACATAAAGCGCTATTGCGAACGGAACAAGCGTGCTGTACAGCAGAAAACTGAAAATGATCCAGCCTGTGAAAATGTGTCAAAACCAGCAAAGAATGAGGAGTCCAGCAAAGAATCTGAGGCAAAACAACAGGAGGAAGTGAAACCAGGTGAGCCATCAGATCTTCACTTAGTATTGGTCTTCAACTATCCATTGTATTGCAAAAATGTAGTTCTGTCATCATGATTAGCTTCTTATTTCAGCGGATTCCGTTGCTACAGAAGCCGACCATTCGCCGTCACATGGCCAGGCTTTGCCTTCATTTTCAAATGGAACGACGTCATCCGGAAATAGAGGAAAGTTTGTGCGCAGCTCATCGCTGACGTGCACTGAAACCGTTGCTGATATCCACGTGAGTCTTGCAAGAACGCTTGCGTTACCATAACTTTTCTGATAAGCTGTGTAAAGACAAATTGATCACTCACCTCGATGGCTCCTGGTCCTTGCCAAGTGCGAAGTGAATGCGCACGCAGCTATCACTTTCTCTTCTCAAAGAGCGCGGAATGTGGCTGGAGAGTAACGTTGTCCGGATGCTGTTCGGGGCATCGCCCGCACTGCCAACCATAGCCAAACGCGCTACTTGTCTGTGCCCTCTCACATCTGCTCGATCTTTTCCACTGAACTCGAAGGTCTGTGTACAGTTTGAGTTTGAAAACACTCTATACAGATGCTTATAAGGCGGATTCATAGCATGGACGAGGAGGATGGGGTGGGGAGGGGGGGGGGAGGAGGAGAAGGTCTGTAATAGGCACATTCGCTTTCCAAAAGGCACCGAAATGAAGCTGGAGGGTTGTGACAAATCAGTGTCCCTTCTTCGTCATTGGCTACTATCCGATTTCGACACGTGATGCGCAGCCACACATTGCTTTTATGTTGTCAGCAAATACCTTGAGAATCAGGCGACTGGGAAGGTTCGCGATGTTTGCAGCGAAGGTTTTGTCTTGCAGCTGAAGTAAAGGTGTAGAGTAAAGGTGTAGAGAACAGAGATGTTCCATTCATGCATGTGAGACAAGTGGTTGAGTTGAGCACATACAAGTGGTGCGCCTTGTTATGGTCGTTCCACATGTTGCGTATTTCTGTACTTGTTGCGTATTGAGCTATGGCCAGAGACGTAAAGAGCATCAACATCGTACGGTATCCGTGATTTCTCTAAGCGTAAAGATGATTTTTAAGGAACGGCTACGAGTACTCGGAGGTTCAACACACTCTTTGGACGAAGCCAATACAGATTCCACGAAAACTATAAAAAAGTGTTCAACTTCTTCCCACAATGCGCTTGGACTAAGTAAGCCTTGGTGCTAAAAAGGAAGCGCGGTGTTCGGCTCAGCGGGGAGGGCATTCTGCACCTTGCTACTTCATTTAATCCATGTTAATTATCTTACGATGCTGCAAAATGAGTAAGTAAGCCACCAAGGTCACAAGAATTCACAGATCAGCCTGGACAAACTTTGCTGAATACTATTCAGGGACCCCTCTGAGCCGAACTGCACCCAACAATAATTTATCTCCGGAAGCGTTACCTGCTACTGTTTGGATCAGATATGTTTCAGCTGAATGGGGATCATTGCCTGCAATTCCGCAGGCTAGTTTGGCTGCGAAGCCAGTTGTGCGGAAACTTCGTCGTTTCTCTGTGTCACCATCCTCATCAACATTCGATGTTTCAAAACCTCTACAAGCTTCTGTAAGTGCTGGTATACCTTGAGAGCTCTTCCAGAGTTGTTTCAGCAGTGTCGTTTCGAGTTTGTAAAGGATAAGCAGCGGATTTCTTACACGGTTTTGTTTCAGAGCGCTCCTATTCAAGAGCATCCTCCTCGTCCGAAAACATTAGCCGTAGGAATCCCGGGAACGAGTGAAGGTTTACCATTATCAACAGTAAAGACATGTTCATCTCTTCCTGATTTAGTGAATTCGGGATCATCCGCTCTAGATGGTTCGTTCGTTTCCTTCTCTGTGTGCTTCTCGATAATCTGTGCACTTTACAGCAAGAGCAAGTGATAACAAGAACACCTCTGTGGAAAAAGGCAGTTCCGCTGATCATTCAAGCGCAGCTTCCACTGATAAGCAGGACAAGGAAGATTCATCCAGTGCTGCTGCTACAGAGATGAAGAAATCCCATCGTAATCCATGTTCTGATGGAAGCACGGCAGATGCAGATGTGGAAGAATGCTCACATCAAGTTCTACCTTGTCAGCCACCTTCAGAGGATATGATGAGGGATGTACGCATCGTGATTGGTGATCTTGTCAATTACGTGGTAGGCTTTCTTACTCTCTTCTGTGTACCATTGATGAAACAAATTTTGAAGCCGCGGCCCTAGGGATTATGTCGTTTCGAAATCGAATTATGAGGATCTGACATCTATAGCTACACAAGTTGACAAGAAATCCCTTGCAGGTCTATGAAGAAACGTCGCGAATCGAGCGCAAACGTTCACTTCTCTTACAGACTACCTCTTTTCCAGCTGGAGAGCTCGTTTCTGTCAGAGCTGGAACTCCAGAAGAAGTGACCCCAACTAGGAGCTTTACACCGTCCAGGTTCGTTCACGTAGTTGCTATTTCGTAGAATATTTTCCAAAAAAGAATCTCGAAAGACACCAAAACTATGAAAAGTTTCTCAAGGTCACTCAGACTGCAATATTTCAGTGCCTAGCACCTCCGTCAGGCCTGAAAATTCAGCTAGTTGTTTTGTTAGACAGTATACCTACTATATGAATCTAACTTACTGTGACTGCTCCCTCAGTTGCTAAGATTTTGAGTTTTGTAGGTAATATTTGCTCAATCATCTGGACTTTTCTGTTTCCAATCACTGAATCCCGATAGAAAGTAGATAGAGTAGTCCTGAGTCGCAGGGGGATGGGGGGGGGGGGGGAGGAGACTGGGCACTTTTTTCCACTGCGAGAGTATGTGGGTTTTTTGAATTGCCTCGGAAATTCTTACAAATGTGGATATTCGGATTTTGCTTTCGATATGATTGTGATCGATGTGGAGCATAACGAGGTAACCCAGGGCGTTTGTGCGGTTGGGATGGTCGCAGCGGAGGAAGAAGTCGTATTAGCTTTCGGGAAAAATGTTAACGTTTGGCTTTCCCTATATTAATTTTTTTTCCGTTTCGCTGGCTCTGTTTGCGCTCTCCTTCTCGCTCTATGGTGGCCATTTTTCTGGAAAATGGGGAAAACTGGAAAATCAAAAAAAAACTTCCGAAAATGTGGTAGGAGGAAGCTAGGAAAATTTAGAAAGAAAATAAGCAGGATGAGGATGGGGAAGCAGGTTCATCCGAATGACTGACAAAGGAGGTCTTTTGGCGCGCTTTTCAGAAATGGTTTGTTGCATGTTGTAGGGGTCCATATAAGGATCACAAAAATGGGTTTCATTTTTGGTATGCGCTTCTGGGGAGGTCAAAAAATGGCTGAAAAGTTTGCTGGGGAAAAGCGATTTTGAACCATTTTTCTAGGCTTTTTTTCTTTTGCTGGGGAAAAGCGATTTTGAAACATTTTTCTAGGCTTTTTTTCTATCTCTAATGTTGATTATGCACAACAAATGAGACCTTCGTCGACACTGCATCGAAAACAATACAAGTCGAGGTGAAAAAGTACTTTATTTGGCACACAGTGAGGCAGCATTGTAGTTTTCTAAGGATTCTCGCAGCATCCCAACCCGCACTTAGGCAGGAAGGGGGGGGTATTCAGAGCCATGTTGGCGCCAAATGACCCAGCGCCAGTTATAAAGGTCAGAACCGTGATCAGAGCTGTCAGTGACCTCTATATACAGACTTTCAGCGGAAATTTTCTCCTCTAACTGAGCGCTTAACAGCCCATGCCTGCGGGTTGACAACAATTCAGTGCAAGAATGCTCTTGCAGCAAATCGGCGATAGGCTGCGCCGTCGTTAAAAATGAGTGTCGTACTCGTGAGTAGGGTATCCAGTCATCCCCGGAGCCCAACTTTCAGCAAGAGTTTTCTCAGTAATGTTTCGAGAGTGCAATAGTTAAGCAGGGTCGACTCGTGAAGTTTGAGTGTACAGAATGAGCTCCTAAATGGCATATATCCATGTTATACATCACCACGCACGCAGGAACACAAGGAGACAGAAATCCGAAAAACGCATAAAATATCCGAAAAATGCAAAAAAAACCGGCGTCAAGAGGATCCGATCTGCAAATCTTCTCCGCCATCCGCCGACCACGGAACACTGGTTGTGGGAGTTGTTGAAGTAACTTCGGTACTACTTTTCTCCATGCACTTTCTTTTTGACTTTATTTTGCTCTCTTTCCGGTACATAGTGAAGGAACACCTCATAAACTAAGCACTCTCACAGTTACAGCTACAACAGAGCCTAATAAAACGGTTAAAATCGCCCTTTCTTCGTCAAATTGTTTTCACTCAGTTCTTGACCTCCCCAGAAACGCATAGCAAAAATGAAATCCGCTTTTGTAATCCTTGTATGGATCCCTACAAAAAGCAACAAACCATTTTTGAAAAGCGCGTCACGACCTGAAAGACCTCCTTTGTGAGGGGTTGGGTCGTATGTTGCGAATTTTCGCCAGCAACAGGACGTGCTCTAGATACACCGCAGCGGTGTAAGTTGGCCTTGAGGGGCATTCTGTAAACCCCTATCAACTTCCGTTTAGCTACCACATCCCTAATCAGCTCCATTTACAAACCATTTTTCCCTCTAATGGTTCACCCACCCCGCTAATGCTTCCTTCAAGGCTTGAACAGATATTCTTGATGCGGGGACAAAAGTGGAGTTTTTGTTGTTCTGACACAATCACTGGATAGATGTCTCAGCCAGCGATCGCTCTCGGATACCACTACATACGAAAGAAGATCCACGTTACGCGATTTGGAGAAGGTGTCAAAAGAAGTACGACGCACGACAATGCGAATCTTGAATAAGATTATGGATGTGAGGACCGCGAAACGCCTTGTCCCGACGCACCCCAGCGTACCAACATATTATGCTTTGGTCAAAACGCACAAGTTTCCTGAAGACGTCGATTTACGTGACATCGATGAGAACTTGATAAAAACAAGAACAATCATATCTTCCTGCGGAGGTCCGTCGGACAGGATCAGCTGGTTCCTTACGAAAATTCTCTCACCACTACTTCGTCACGTAGCTGCTCACTTAGTGAATGTGAGAGAATTCATATCTGCTCTTGATCGATGTGAAATACCGGTTGAAGCAGCATATGCAAGTTTCGACGCGGTTTCATTGTACACCAATGTGGATAACAACGAGGCTGTCAATCTGTGACTGAACTGCTACGACATCATCAACAAGAAGTACACACATTCGGATTGATAGAGAAAGATCCGCGAGAGCTCTTAACGGCCACTTTGAAGTGCAACATCTTCCAGTACAATGGCATGTTCTTTTCACAGAAGAGAGGTCTGGCCATGGGATTGAGGATATCCCCGCTGCATGCCATCGTCTATCTGGACCGTACCGAAAGAAGATAACTGATCTCAGGAATTATATTCTACAAACGGTACATAGACGATGTGTTTGTGATTGGAGCTACCACCGATGTGATGCACACAATGCTTCAGTATTTGAAGTCGTGTGATCCGAACATCCAGTTCACGGTGGAGTATCCAGATGAAAGCGGCTTTATTCCGTTCCCCAATGCAAGGATCAGGATAAACCATGGTGCGAACGAACTTGTTTGGTACAAGAAACCAATGTCGAAAAATATCCTTTTGCATTCCCGAAGTGCACATCCCCTGTACATGAAAGCGAATGTGATAAGAAACCTTATCACAACGAAGTCAAGGATCTGCACAGTGGAGTCAGGAGAGATAGATCGGAAAATAGCAAGAATCTTGGAGGAGAACGGCTACACGAGTTGCCACCCGAGAACATGGCGTCCCTTCTTTGTTGATAAAGAGATACCTCTAGTGTTGCCTTACATCAACGAACGAAGTGCAAAGAAGGTGAACTATATCGTCAAGTCGTCTCATCTTCCAGCTAATTTTCCGACCACCTGCTAATTTGAAGAGCCTGCTGACGTCATCGCGGATTTATGAAGAAAAATGTGGCCGGAATAACTGTACGTACTGCACCGATACTAAGATCTGCCAGTTGCGAGGTACAGTCTATTTGGTCACATGCGAAGGATGCGGTCAGAAGTACGTTGGTGAGTCTGTACGGCCGCTTTATAAGCGAATGGACGAGCGTGCGAGCGTTGTGAAACCCCCTTTCATACCCCAGAAGTGCTTTTTCGCGGCACCGCACACTCCTACACCATCTAGAACCACCGCCCTCTCTAAAAGTTGTTGTCTTACACCGCACGAAAAGAATCGCCATTGGAAAGGAAGTTGCTTGAAGCACTCAAGCGGCTATCACCGGAGATCAACATCAGGGATGAGCTCATGGAAGCAATGAGACTCGTATCGTAGTGGTGGCGATAAAGAAGTCCTAAGAAATGTCACGCACGTCGCATTTCTCGAATGTCTTTTAGTTGCATAGGGTGCTCCATCTGGGTAAGGCGTTCATTAACTATAATTAGGCTTTGACAGTGACTGCACACATAGCATTAATATTATAGTGACTGATCATTATTGTGGACAAGTTGATCGTCCTGGTTAGTGCTTTTGTATAAGCTAACAATGTTAAGTAGTGCTGTGCTGTATGCTTGATTTGATTGTTTAAGGTCTGAGGAGCTGTTAGTACAGCGAAAGCTCACCGATAAAGCATTTGAGCGAGTCCTCATTTTCAAAAGAAGAATTCAACCACATGAGGCTCAGGGATAGTTCAATTATACCAATATTCAGAATGGTGAATATTGCTGAAGAGACGGCCGAGGAGTCTGAGCAAATGATCGTGTCGAGCGTTGTTCGTGGCATGGTGCGAGAGGTTCTGCGACGAGAAAAAGAAGAGCTGCGAAATACTCTGGATAGACGACGGAAACGTTCCTGTGTAACCCCCTCGAACACGCCCGTTTAGCTGAATGAGTCTTTTAATTTTCTTGAGGGTTTGCCCTATTTCATAAACGCATTGACTGTAAGGTTTCTAAGTGAGCTTTTTTCCTCTTGTTCCTTTTCTTATTCACCAGTCCTTGTGATAGTTCTCTTAGCTTTATTTCCGTGATCAAATAGATGTCTACCTCTTACTTAATTCAAAATACTTCTTATCACTTGTTATCGATACTTTCTGTCCACATCTGCTACTACTCGAGTCATATACCATTTCTGGTTCCGTTTGCCTTTTTCACTAGGCAGCAATCCTTACTATTCGTTCGCCTGTTATACACCCTAGTGAATAATTCATTTTGTCCCCAATTATTTTACAAGTTGTGATCTCATCACTGCTTAGTACACCAATTTTTGGCTTTTTTTTAATAATATAGTGTATGGAGGACGTTGTTGTTCAACTGATCCGCTCCCTGCAAGTCATTCTTAAGCTTATAGAGGATTATTCGTAGTCTGTACATAGTTACCTAACTGTATACAATTCGCCGTTTATCTGTGATTGTATTAATTGAAAGAGTCGTGCTGTTATTAGTCAATAGATTCGGTTTGTTTCATTAGATGAATGCTTGAAGTGTCCCATAATTCGCGGACACTGTCAGTTTTTTAGGGAGCTGTATGAACGCAGTACTCACGCGTGACCTGGTGATTGGCGAAATCTTCTAAATGTAAAATGTTTTGTATGTACGTAGACAGTGTACCACAGCGTCGGCTGAAATGGCCTTGACTGATAAATTATTTCACATTGCACACAGTTTTCCTCGCTATAACAATGAATCGGGTCATATTATCTGTATGACGAAGTGAACATAAAGAGCTGGTTCTGTCCCAGTCAGTACCACGTACCTGGCGCTAACTTGTCCCCTGGGCAAAATCATGCAATACGTTTGGACGAGCGCGAACAGAGAGGGAACTTGCTGTGGGCGGGACGTGCACAGGAGTGGGCAGCGCCAAGCCGAAAACTCGTAAAACGGTTCCAAAGCATTCCAGGCAACGAGGAAAAGTTGACCACTGTGAAGGTCAATGCAGCTGACAGGAAGAGGGAGGCACACATGGAGTGGGCGGTGGAAACCGCAAAAATTCGTGAGTCGGCTCCTATAGCAATATAGACAACGGGAAAGTGGTTTAAGACAACCCCCGCGATTAAGCGTTACGGGCAGCGTACAGCATCGTTGTGCGAAACCCATAGGGGGTCGTACTTGGCCGCTGGGGAGGGGGGTCGTAATCGCAAGAGTCACTCAGAGCCGGGCAATGCTTCGACATTTCAGTCGATAGTGGGAGTGGAGCTATGGAAGTTGAGATGTTAAAAAAAAATGAAATTATTATGAGTGTATTCTTTGCAGATTGAACTGCCACGTTTAACAGCCATCTTTTCATGCAAAATCCCCAAAACTACTTGACGGGTTCGTACTTGGTCGCGGGGGATGTGCGAAGTATCGCAAAAGTGGGCTCGCTAGGCATCAAACCGTGCAAAAGTGTCATTGCTAAGTTTGATGGAAGGAACTGAAAGCTGCAGAAGACCCGGATGTAAATGGGACTACAAAATAGAAAAAATTTATTAGCAATATAGTAAGAATATCAAGAATAAATAAATAAATATCAGTTAATAGCATGAACTCGTAAGTTAGATGGCTAAGTAATACGTCTCTCAGATTCGTGCGTACTGTCCTTTCCAAACCCTGAACAAACATCTGCTTGCATGGATAAAAGCACCTCAAATAAGAATTTATACCTTTCCGTCACCTCTGCGTAGGAGAGTAATGCACGGCGAACGCTCGGACCAAACCGATCAGTGATAGCCGAGCTTCTATTTCACTCATTTGAAGGGAAATATGTGTTTGGAGTTTTCGAAGGTGTATCCTCACAATGGCACAAAAGGAGTCGATATTTCGGGTGGGTCAGAGGGTAGCGCGTCTGTGACCCATCTAAAATATCTCCTGAACTAGTGGGTCTTCAGAACAACTGTGAAGCTTATTGGAAAGAGAAAAGATAGGGAGGTTTCAAGACTATTTCAATCGATGAAATTGCGTTCGAAATGAGTAGTCCTCGTGTGAAGCATAAAAACCCGCTTGCCATTTACCCCTAACCTATCCAGAACCCGTCCGGAATATTTCACCAACGGGAGATTGTTCAGTTTGCAACTAGGTAGAATACACAACAGTAGAAACTTTGCCGTTGCATGCTGCTCACCATTCCTTAAGCTCCGCACCTAAAAGAGATATAAGCTCCTGCAAAGACCGCAGGACGCTGACTTCCGAGTTACCGCGCTCCAATGACGTTTTTGCAGCGAAAGCGGTTGCGACTTTGCGATCGATAATAGCCAAGTATAGAACGATTCACTGCCGCCTGGTTATCCTTTTTCTCATTTGGCTCCGCATTTTTTTTATTTTTCATGTTTCGCTTTGTTGTGTCGTTCATGTTTTTATGATTTCCCCGTCACCATTCATTGAATGCACATCTGAGGCCTGACACGCTGACCTTGGGGCTAATTTTTCACCAGTTTAGCTCAATAAAAATATCACAAGAAGCTAACTTCAGTATTACCGCCGCGATGCCGTAACCCAAGGCAGTGCCCTTTAAATTGCCCGCCCGTCGTAGGTGCGTTGAAAACATCAGCACGGGCATTAAAACTACGCCGATAATTTCCTTTGCCTGGGTGGAAGTAGACTGGTGTGTTTCGGATGTCGCCGTGATGAGTTCGATGTACGGAAGACCTGATCTATCTTCCTGTTACTCTTGCTTCAAGCTTTTTGGTGGTGTTGCACGCTTGGTCTTAACCATTGTGGAATAGAAACGACTTTCAAAGCTCTCTAAAGTAAGCATTGAATTGAGATGGACTGCCTTCGGATTATTAGCCTGATCGCCTCGAAAGGTGGAACAGGTGGTACTTGCATGTAGTCGGTCACGTTGACAACTACGATTTTTAACCTGGGATTAATTTCTTTACACAAACCCTAGCTACATTAGTGAAATCAGTCACTGAAGTAGTACAAACATTTACTGAGGGAAAGTAGAAAGCCAAAGTTGAGACGGGAATTGCTTGGGCACAGTTCCGCCAGGATCTGCGGAAATTCTGTTAGAAACCTGCCACCAAAATTTTCTCTACAGGAGTATTTGGTACTGTCAGTCACTATCTTGACGAAGTTTCTTGTCAGCACTGGGAACCAAGTCGTGTCTGCACTCAAGACCCTGCATTACCCCTCCAATAAAAAAAATCTAATTACCAGTCTGTAGCGAATTGAGCCTGAACTGTAGTTTCATCAAAATGGCGCCAAATCGTATCGTTACAAAAAATGTCATGTCAGTAATCAGACCACTACTTTTTATGTCTAATGATAGTGACGTTTTTCGCTTTTCCAATCACGAAGCATGCAGTGGAATTTCATGCGATAAGTTGGGGAACCACTTGTAGAAGGATATTCTGGTCTGGAGTAAGTTAAAAATATTTATATTCATGTAATTATTCCCTAATTGCAAATGGCTAGAAAAAAGCGTTGTAAGCGTAGTATGGTCAATGTGGGACATAATATGTCTCGACATAGAGGCTCTATATTTTGGCATACGCTGCGCATTTGCCAAACATAAAGAGCATCCGTCTAGACGAAAGAAAGCATAAGTCAAATATGCACGAAATTCCCGTTCATCCCTGAAAGTGCAGTATATGCAAGCGTTTCTAATACTCATAGTAATACTAGTAATACTCGTAGCCGTACTGGCGTAAAGTTCAGTGTTACACGTACGTCCACTACAGAGTTACAATTGACTGGGCGATGCTTTGGGTTACGGTAGCGTGGCGGTACTACTGAATTTAGCTTCTTGTTTAAATATCACCATTAGTCGCTCTTTCGATTTTGTTCCTTCTTACAAGTTGCATGTCATACATGGTGTCGAACGAGTTTTATTTTGAATCCTAAGACAAAATTGTAGGTAATGCGAGGCTGTGTTCAGCCTCATATTGCATGAGGCTGAAACAGCCTCTTATTGCCTGGATTTAAGAGCAGAGTCCGCCTTTCGAAAATCCAGATACCATTTCAGGAAGCCATTTGTGGTGAACATGCATCTAGTTTTCAGTTAGGGCAGGAAGGGGGGGGGGGTCGTGACTGGACCCCCTTGAGGGGGGGGGGTCGTACTCACACCGCCATTTCGCACATCCCCATGCTGTACCCTGGTTACGGGTAGTAGGTGCTCAATCATGAAACAATAACCCATAAGTAATTATTCAAAAGACAAAACAAAATCTTGGGAATATTTTGAACAGAGACACCCTCAGCAGTGAGGCCGCGCCTTGGACGAGTTTGTCGGACGTCGGCAAGCCCAATCTGCAGGATTCGACGTGCGCCGAATTCCCAGCAAGAATACAGAACCCTACGACGCTTCAGGCAACGCTATATACACGTGTAATTCCTTTTGTAAATCGCTGTGTTGCAAAGCGAAAGTAATCGTGGTTGCAATGGTCGTAATAATCACGCGTATCCAGCTTCTTTATCGCACCGTTTCGAATGGCAAAGTAATATTTTCTCTGCGAGTGGGGACCACGATGCCAAATCCAGGATGCATTTCGCGGACCACTCGATTGCGGGATTTGTCTTTAAAGTGGGCACAAATATGGCCTACGACTACGTGTAGGTTCCAGAAATATAGAAAAACAAGGGGTGTCAGAAGTATATCACCAATAATTACGGCTTTACTGAACATTCATATTGCTATGCACAATACGGCGAACAAAGAAAGCTGTAGCTTCACATTAGCTTAAGAAACACCCAACATATGATTATACTTTTTATGTAGAGATCTACGGATGAGTGACACGAAATAGGAAGAATTATGATTTTCAAGATAAAAAGACCATAGAGAGAAAGGGATGTATAGTATGCCCAATGGAAAGCCAATCATATGAGATACGGGAATGAAATAATGAACTCACATAATTATGGAAAGGCAAACAAAAAATCCAATACTGTGACATGTGACTAGAAAGCGCGAATTTCACGAACAACCTGATAGGCATCAGAACAAGGGGCAATTTGAAACCAGACAGCAATTATGACATGCACAACACATTTAAATATGGATTTCCATCATTTTTCACTTCGGAAATATCCACTGACAGATACCGGAACCTTACTCAGTGGGTGTGGCTTCGTGACCAGTTAACAGGCAAATGTCGCTCTTATCACAGCTGCATAGAGGATGCGATTTCAACACAATCACCCTGTAATTTGCATTTGCTACACATTTGTACGCGAGGAAACTCTCGACTAGACGACGAAAATCAACAAACATGAAATTGAAAAGGGAAGTGGACACCATAATTTGATTGACTAGTAAGACAAATAAGCCAAGCAAAAAAAGATACCGGGCGCTGCTCATTTTGAATTAGGGACGGGGGGGGCATATTATTACTAAAAAGGTCTTATCTGGTGAGACCCCTTAACTCTTGTGAAGTTGCGAAGGAGTACACATGCGCTTACAGAAATGTAGAAGTCTCCGAGAGTGGAGTGTTCAACTTTGCCGAGTATTATTTGGTACCCCCTTTAAACCGAAATATCACGCTTTTCACAAGAATACTGAGTTATGGGCAAAAGTCAGACCACGGATGGGATACCGTCCGTGGTCCGACTTTTGCCCATAACTGAGCATTCTTGTGATGGCTTTCATATCGCGTACTGCACTTGACACGTTGCGGACCGCATGACACACATGGTGTGTCATGAATTTGCCTCTATGCTGTCTTTTATTTGATTGTTTTGAATATTCTTTCATGTTCTGTGTTTGTGAAAACACGTCTTCGGTTATCGACATATCCTCCCTCATGAGCGTTTGAGAATAGGGGGGAAATTACTGATCAATTTTTTATGAAAAATGATGAAAAAAAATGATGAAATGATTGGGACGTGCGCGCAGTACGGCGGTCCGCAATGTGTTAAACAGTAGTTATCAAACAATATCACGCTTTTGAGCAAGCGCCGTATTGCGCGTTGCGAAGAGTGGAGCGCTCAAAGCAACCTAATACGATTTAACTCTCTAAACACTTCTCGTTCTGCAACTTGTCCATTTCCAAGCAACCAAAAAAGTTGGTGCGATTTTGAAGGTAGCGAAGTAAATAACATAAAAAACGGGTTAAACTTAGATTTATTCCGAAAAATAATTACCCTCAGCAAGTAATACACTTTCCCATTTAGACACAAGAGCACATATACAACTTTTGTAAAAATCTTGCTTTTGAGAATTAAAGAAATGTTTTAGTTCGTTGTCCAAGGCCACTTCATTTTCAAATCACCGTTTCCTCATGTGGTTGTCCAAGGCCAAATGATAGTCACTTGGAGCAAGGTCTGGCGAGTACGGAGCGTGAGGTAGAATTTCCCATCCTAGACGCGCTATTGTTTCCGAGTGATTCTTGCAGTGTGTGGTCTTGCATTGTCCTGGTGGAAAACCACACCTTTTCTGTTCGCTAAAGCAGGCTGTTTTTTACTTAGAACGACCGTAAGTCTGTTAAGCTGTGCTGAATAGATTTCAGAAGTAATGTTTGTCCACTTGGCAGAAGCTTAAAGTGAACGATATCTGCTGTAGTCCACCATACGCATAAGACCACCTTTTGTTGGTGAGTGTTTGTTTAGCAGTCAGCTGCAATGGATCATTACTGGATAGCCAATGACATGAGCGCTTTCTGTTACAGTACATTACCCATCGTCGCACGTCACCATACGGTCAAAAAAGGGCCTTATGTTGTGGCGGGAAAGCAACGATGAACAAATTGTTAAGCGCTGCGACTTGTCTGCTTCGCTTAATTCATGTGGTACCCATTTACTTAACTTCCATCGTTTTCCAAGTTGATGCAAATGTATGGGAATAGTTTCATCGCTCACTTTGAACCTTAAGGCAATGACACCTTGACGTATATCTTAAATCTATTCGAAGTTACCCTACCACTAGATCCAGTTTACTGAATATACTTCATAAAAGTAGATAATTGAAAAAAAACCGCACGAACTTCATTGGTTGCTTGATATATGGCCGCCTCGGTCAAAAAACTATGGGGATTGGGTCATTTGCTTTCTCTAAAAAACTACTAACTGCTATTTTCCCACTTTCCAGGATTTCTTCTGAAGGGCCATCGCCGTGATTCGCCTCATTGATCGGAGACAAGAGGCGGAGCACCTTGATATGTGAGCATGTGCTCTAACCTTCTAACCCAAGGAAAAGAGTAAGGATCTTCAACGCGTTTGAGCTCGATTTGCCCGTTTTGCTTCTTTTGCGCTTTGCTCAGCTCTTCTCTTTCCATTCTCGGCCGTGGATTGAAATAAACGCGCTCTTTAGTATCACTATTCAAAGAACAGAGGCGCTAAAGTATGACTTCCAAGGATAATGGATAAAAGTGACGCTGGAACGAGAAGGCTATGAATGAGCAACACTGACAAACGTCATGACCGAATTTATTGATTATACCTTAACCTTGCCAGGCTAATATTGTCACTGAAACGTACCTGTCATTTCCAATAACACGGTAGACTTTTGACAAGTCCGATATGTCTTGAGTTACTGTATTGTTGGTTAAACACCTTCCCTAAATAGACAAACTGGATTGAAAAACGAAAAATTCGCCACAATCCCGATATTCATACCAACCTGAACACCGTGTGAGTGGAAAGCTAATATCGAGTCCTGCATACAGTGGACATATTCTATAAGGAAGTTGAACGTGAAAACAGCCAACTTCGTTTTCTCGCATCCTTCCAGATCGGTGATCACTACCTAAAAAGGAACATGAAGCAGCACAACAGAGCGGAGCCACGAACAAATCTCGCTTTTTTTCATCACGGCATCGGAGGGTTTTGAAATTTGGTGAAAATCGAAAAGGAACAACCACTGAGGAGGATGACTTTCCTGCACGCGGCGTCGCTGCAACAGTGTAAAGTTGGTTCTAGCTGATATTGTCTTTTATCAGACGAGAACGCCAGTGATGAGAGACAGAAAGTAATGAGAACTGACAGTGGTAGGGACGTTGCCGCCGCTGTCGCTGCCTTCAAGGTGGTACAGCTTTTACGGTACCCAATCGTAGAGATTTAGCGGAAGGGACAGGCGTCGGTGGGTGATATCACTTGGTAAGAGTAACTAAGAGCCATCACTACATTTCTTACAACTTTGCTGTTAAAAGGTCACGTCGTGTATTGGGATCCCCCAGCGAGGGGTAGTTTTGGGTCGGTGGAGGCAGGAGGGTTGTATTAACCTTTGATGAGAAAAATGGGTTTTTCTTGGGCTTCAGCTGTTGATTGCTCACTGTTCGCCTGATTTAGGTGAGCTAGATAGAGGGGAGGGGGCCAAAAAAAATCACTTTTCTTCACTGACTTTCGTGGCGCTATAAGTTACACTTTATAAATTCTAATCGGACATTTCCACCACCATATTAAAGAGCATATTAAATACTATTATAAGACTCCGCCCCTTCTAGACGAGCGCCATCGAGAGATTCTGACACGCGACTGCGATGTGGTGCCTGAGATCAGCGAGATGGTCGGTTTCTCCGCCACCGTAGACCACACTATTGAACTCCGCCCCACCGGGTAACTCAGGATGTTCAGGTCAGGTCACCTACTTGGATATGCTATCTTCTTTAGGTACTCACCATCAGCCCCCTTCCATTCCAAGTAGGCGAGAATTTCTCCAACGCCCTTCGATTCCATGTGGTGGCACCCAATGCTGTAGCAGTACAAAGTTTCCAGGAAGGTAGGGGCGGCGACATGTGGGGAAGATATTCCTCTTCAGTTGCTCGATGTAACCGCCAGCGCTCATCTTTAGTCCGGAGCCCACGAAGGAAATATTGGTCTTTCCATTCCAGGTACCTCCGGTCCATACCATCAACCCGCTCCTTGACGACTGCGGTGAAGATGATGTCCTAGACCGTAGCGACGTTGTCGAAGCTGCTCGATGTTGGAGGTCTTCCAGATTGAGAGTACTAGTCTCCAGGTAGCTACCCATGGGTGACTCCACACTAGAAGTTTCGCAGCTGTTTGGGGGTGACATGCATTCCAAAGGTCTTCTCCAGTCAGGCTGCGACTGGTGATGACCTCAATTTTGGTGTACATGAAGGATGGGCGAGGGCCAGCTCCTGCTTATCGAGGAACATCTTGGGAATCTTCCGCCCTGGTACTCGTATCCACATCTTCTCTCTGGGCTGCAAAAACTTGGCTGATATGTGAATCGGTCGAAGTGACTTTTTTTTGCCCCCCCCCCTGTATAGCGGATAAAAGGGGAGGGGCGTACAGGAAGAGGAAACTTTGGAGGAGGAGTTGTGGGCGGTTGTATCTTGCAAGCATTTCCCCAAGGGCAGGACGTATCCTGAGTGCTAAGCATTACAATATTAAGTGTTTCAGGCAAGAAACTCGGTTTTAAATCATTCCTCTAACCATTATGACATCAAGGTAGTCAAACGTGTTCGACGCTCAAATTATTTGCATCTATACCTATTGCTGAATCACGAGGAGAGAGGTGCATATTGCGCACTAAAACGGGAAAGATAATCGAAGAAGTTTTCTGAAAGTCAAATAAGCAGCCTTCTATTAAATTTGAACAATGAAGATCTGTTAGGAGAGGAAGGTCGTCACTTGAGGAAAGGAAGGGTCCCAGGCTAATAGCTAAGATATCCTCTTGTGGGCAGTGCTCCAGCCAAGCTTGTCGGCTTAAGCCACTAAGATGGAAACAGACGTTAACTGAAAGCAGATGTGAAGTCACTGAAATGGCCAATATTATGCCGTGGGCGCTGTTCGGATTAGTAGGGGCATTTTGCACATTTCCGCTATTTCCTTTTTCTAGATCATATCAGCTAACAGGTCTCATTTTGATGATACTAGTAAACTCCTGTGAAATAGCACAAGTGAGCCATGTTTGTTACAGTACTTCCTAGGTCTTCACAGATGGCCTGTAGAGCTTTGCTGAGTGGTTGTGGTGCCCTCGCCGAGCAGAACTGCGCCATGTCATTAATGCTTCAGTATGCAGTAACATATCTACTCACCTTGTTGCGGTAAGCGAACAAGACGGAATCCTTGCCAATTTGTGACATCGAAACAACGTCCAGTTTTGTACCACAACACTGAGTAACATCTGGCGTTGGATTCACAACCTAAACACGATGCAAAACTCATCCAACCTGAAATAAGAACCAACCAGTTAGAGGACTGCAAGAGTGAAAATAAAACTATTTGACTTATAAACCTGAAAACAAAGAGACAAACCTTAACTGCCCCATTTGCAACTCCTGTATACTCACCTTTCTGTCATCAAATTTGATCCAGCTAAATTCATATTTATCTATGGAGTCAGTTCCTTGAACACCAACACACAATTGTGGAAAATCGGTGCGTGCATTGATCAACTGAAGTATACACAAAAACTTCGAAATAAATTGTAATAGAAAATAGTGTTAAAGCAAACACAGGATAAGCCGTGTTGGGGGGGGGAAGGGTGCGAGTGACGGTGATGGAGGGAACCTTAACTGTAAGTCAAATATGACTGGTGAGAAAGTTGTTAGCAGCGGTCAGTCGTGATAGGGGCAAAGAGGAAACACTAGCGTGAAGAGGTGGGGAGATACTGATATATACTTTTACTCAACTGGTCCGCCCATCACAATGATTCCCTGTGAATGTGTACATTTTGGAGAGTCTGATGAGACTAACACGAATACAGAAGGCACGACAGAGCTGACAATTAAAAGCGAAAGTTCCTTGTTCGAAGTTGTTGCTTATTGTTCGGATTGGATTCTGCCAAGGAATCCTTTACAAAGTATTCTCCGAAGCATGTAGTTTTCAAAACTATTTCAGTGTTCCTCAAGGGAAGAATGAAGAGAGCTTTACGTGCTATTATGAGTGTTCATCAATAAATAAACAACTTACCGGTGCAGTTCGTGGCGGAGGGGGGGGGGCATTCTGCACTGTCGCTGTTTCCCATGGACGGGCTCATTGCTTTACAGGTTTACAGTATTTTACAAGACGTGACGAACAGTTTCTATTAGGTCGTCCCATTCAAAAGTGCCGAGACATATAGAGGAATGGCAGAAAAACAAAGGGGATAGAACAGCGGGCTACTATACCATTTGGAGGCTGGTACCTTACCTATGCATCTGTGAAACTTGGCGAACCTATCCACAGAAGAAGTTCTCGAGAAATTAAAAAGAAGCCTGAGTGGTGATTATCATCGCCCGATTTTCAAATCAGGCGTCATAAGAGGATATTGCGCTGCACAAATTTGACATGCGCTGGACCAGCAGTTGTGTGTAATGGTGTTCTCGAAATCAAGATGGAAGGGTTGTCAGAGGCCGAGAGGAGAGAAAAATGTAGACGTGATGGTCCATAATGTTCATCCTGAAACGAAAAGAGTAGGATGAAGTCAAGCGGCTGATGTCTGATCACAGAGCCATGACCTTTGTCGAGCTTGTTCGCGGGACTGGACATCGCCTGCTTCAATGCTTGCCCGAGGTATGTCCGAAAAAATTGAGGATGGTCAGGGCGGTGTGCGCATGGGTATCCTAATTTTCTTATAGAAGCACGAACGCTGTAAATATTCTATGCTCTAGCAGCATATTCTCAGCATGGGATGTCATGCAGACTGTGAAGACGCACCCTGGTCCCAGATGAAATGTGGGTGGTCTTGGACCTCGAGGAAAACTCATAATCGTCAATTTTGTATGGATGGAGATGGAGTTACGTGGGCGCAAGTTTATGATCACCATAGCGAAGGATTCCCAAACTATGGCATTCACGCGACTCTATACAGGGAATAAAATCGTAGCTGTCGGTGTATATTGCCTGTCACCCGGTAACCACATCTACAAATGTATGATACCACACAACTAAAAGAAGACCACCGTTGCTCGTCATAGTGCCAGACCCCGAGTAGCTGTATTGTAGGGCAGTGCTGGGACAAAACAATACTGAACCTGGGTTCAATCGCCCCATTCGCCCAACATAAAGCCGTTCGATTCCAACTGTTCTGGTCAGTCGGGGTACTCTCTAGGGCAAACGCTACAATGTTTTGCCATTCGCCGACATTGGCAGCAACAGCAATTTACTCGCACTTGTTGCAAAACCGAAGGTACCAGAGGTCCAAACGTTTTCCGGGCCCTGTGAGCGGGTCATTGGAAAAGGAGGGATCTACTAAAGGCCGAAATACTACTTTTCTGTTTTTCTCTGTATTATATGAATGAAATCTTCGGCACTTTTGAATGGGAGAGAAGTGAATATGTTAGAGATGAGTATGTTTTTGAGCATCTGCATTTGTCTTCTGTCTTCTCTATTCTTCTTTGACATTACTACTGCATTTCATTGTTGTTTAACATCGATTTTTTGTTAGCAGCTCCGGTTTGTTAGTGTTTTTCCTCTTTCATAAAGTCGAGACCCTAGTTGAAAGAGGTTGTAAATGCAATTTCTCCTATCATCACCACCCCAACACAATGGCGCATCCTGATCTAGCGGCCCATAAGAACGTACTTTGAAGGGACTGAGAGGAAAACGTGTGGTTGCATTAAGTTCAGCTGATCGAACCAACAAAAACTTGTTCAACGGCTCGTACCTGAATTTTAAATACGTCTATATTCGGCGACAAAGCAAATTACATTAATCTCTGATCTTTCAGTACCTACCACTGGAACAAAAGTACTGCAGAAGGAGTACAACAACACAGGAATACAGCTCCAGCCTGAGGACCATCACCATGCGATGTTGTACATTGAAGGACACCCCTAAACAGATACTGCATGCGCGCCAATACTTGGAAGGAAAGTGACTAGAAATTACTTGGTTTCCGGTAGTCGAACGGAGATGGCAAGCTTTTTTGGAATGTATTTCTCTGGTACCCTATTGATAGGCTTACTTATACGTAAGGTGAGATTCTTCTGTGAAAGCGCAACTAAGTCGTGCCTGAACGAATTGAAATAACAATATATCAGGAAAACTATTGATAACAGTTTAATCCGACCTATAGAGGTAACTATTTCGGCCTTGCATCGCCATCAACACATCTCGATGGACATACAGCCATGAACAACGACGATGGTGAATCTTAAAAATCAAGTTTATGGCTGCGTTCTTACTTTGCGTCAGCTAGGAAAGCAGATACATGTAAGTACGCATTTCAGCGCTGACCGGCAAACGCACAGGAGATAAGGAACGCGTAGATTTGATACCTACACTTCCGTAGGTGCTCAGGAGACGCTCAAAACGCGATGGGAAGTATGACGCAGCTAAAAGTACAAAATACAGGAATGACGAAACGGACGAATGAAGCTTGGACAACTCTCCATCTATCACGTTTGTCGTATCCAGAAGCGATAGATGCTATCTGCGCACGAGAACGGAGAAATTGTGCACGCCACTGCTGGATAACCCAAGAATCCAGCACAATTGATTCGTAACACACTATGATCTTGTTTAGTGAAGCAAGCACGCGCCATGAACGACCTAGAAACACAACGTATGTAGTTCTTCTTCTTCAGGAAATCTGCGCTAAAAAATTGCCGAGGGCCTGCACGAGGCAAACAATATTTAGCGGAAGTGCTCACTTTTGGCGTAATGCGGCACCCCAGAAGTATATGTTTTGGCGGCTCACTCAATCGATGGATTGGAGCGTAGACGTATGAGGTCACTTGGTTCTAACGAACGATGTACCGAATCATGGCATTCTCGTTGTGCCCGCAGCGTTCGAGGAGGGCTCGGAGGGCTGCAAAAAACAAACATACCTCCTCAAACGTACGGCAATAAGAATTCAAATTGTGGATGAATGGAGGCGAATGCAACACATCGGAGAGGTTAAGTAAAACTCACGGCCATATGGTTCGAGTCTTAATGAACCAGTTCCATCATGAAGTAAGCGTCACGCAGATAGAACGTGCGGAGCAGGGAGTCACCAGATACAACGTCCGGTAGAGGAGGCAAATCCTTCAAATAAATTTTTCATGCGGAAAAAATATACAGGGCAGTCCAGTCAACACCGCTGTAAACAAATCTCTACATGAAGGAAAAACACGCTTGCGGGAGGTGATCTAAACAAGAACGGATAATAACAGGATTTGACAACATGACTCTTTAGGGAGTCCCAAAGATAGCGGCTATATTCGACTCGCCCCAAAAAGTCTGCATAAGTGTTGAACGATGAGGGGAAAAAGATTTTAGGTGCCCCTAGCTCTGCACCTCCCCTATTCCGAAAAGCACCAAAGTTGAGGACAGGCTGGGAGCACAGAGTCAAAGCACCTCATGCTCATGAACATGTTCTAATCTGCGACTCTGAACCTGAACTACGATAGGTTTGACCAAGCTCTGGCGATGACAGCCGCGCGTCGCTGGTATCCTAATGGAGGAAGTTCTGACAACAAGTTATACCGTTTGGTAGAATAATCTTACTAGAATGGATCAAACGAAAATATTTCAGAGTGACTGATACTGGAGCTTGTAGTGGCACACTTTCCACGCGCGGGCTTAGGGGGTGAAATCCCGGACTGGCTCTCGCCCAGGCCAGCCAAGCCTTGTATCCTCCAGGGAGGGACCAAATCCGTCTGGGAGGATAAGAACACTGACGTTTACACCGGCTCGCTGGTCATTTTATGGGCCACATCGCATTCAATAAACCAACACGATTTTCACATGTTTTCCGTGCCGCATCCCAAAAAGGATTGATCAACGCTGAAGGCTTCATCACTTTTTTTTATTTGACTGATCGATGATGAAAGGTAAAGTCTTTACGATTTCTTCATGCGATACTGATTCCATTTTCAAACAGAATCGTCGTGATGTTTTTTATGCTACAGCCCCATACATTACCTGCGCGCCACCCGGCGTACGAGTCAGGGCCCTTACCCTACCAGATGAGCCTACAGAACAGCGCGAAAGGTAAGCGCGACTTGTCACTACACCGCCTCTGCCTTATTCAGTTGATAACTAAACAGTAAACTACTCGCATGATGACTGCAAATCATTGTCACAGACCCAGAAATAGTTACAGCTTCCCATGGGACTTTGAAAGGAGACCTAGGTAGACTGATAGTGTTTAACCCATTCGTGACAATCTCCGCCACTGGTGATGGACAGATTAGGTTGTTGCATAAGTTCTTATACACGTGTTTGATCCTTCCTAGTTTCGTTCGCGTATGGATGCGAGACACGGGTCATGGCACACGTGGCGTGACGTGAGGAGACTCATCCGGTTTCATACACAGCGGTATCCCACGCACCGAGCGGGCATTGCAGACACAAGTCGCACATTGCAGACAAAAACGACCGGCAGCGCCACGTGTTGTTGCTACCAGCGACTCTCGGCTGAAGCAAAGGAGCCGCAGTACACAAGCGGTGATACATACGTGAGGAGTGCATCTCCTACATGAATGCAAGAAGTGATCGCCCGAAGCACGAAGTGATGGGACCCGACGTCCAACAGAGGAATGGCGACCAGTGTCGTAGCAGATCATATCGAGCGTGCACGTGGACTAGAAAAGCTCGCGAAGGTAGCAAAGCTGGCGATGGATGAACTGTCCGCTTATGACCTCTCGGGAGGGTGACCACCTGCACTTCTCTCCTCACTTTCCACAAGAGGCTTCTCAACTCGATGGTCACTGGAGATGAGAATGGGTCCTCTACGATAACCCTGTGAGGAAGCGGCAGTGGTCAACAAAGGAGAACAGCCAGAAGTCACCCCAGAGGTCGACCTTCACCCCAGAAAGGTTCCCCTGTCCTGCTGGTGGTCCAGAAGAGGCATGGAGTACTGGGAGCTGCTGGAGAAGGGACAGACGATTGACGCTTCCACATACGTGACCCAGTTGCGGAAATTGAAAGATCACGTCGACCGTACCCGTGGAAGGAATGCGGAAATCTACTTCCACCATGACAACGCCCGACCTCACACTGCAAAGGCGACCCAGGCCGAGCTGGAGAAGTAGGATGGCTGATGGTCGCCCACCACCTCCCTACAGCCCTGACCTCGCTCCTTCTGACAACTGGCTGTTCAGCCACCTGCAGCGCTATCTGGACGGAAAAAAGTTCAAAACAAAGGATCAGGTCAGAAAAGCGCTCGACGACTTCTTCAAGTCCCAGCCTCCGTCGTTCTGGAAGATGGAATCGACAAGCTGCCTGAGCGCTGGCATCGAGTAGGAGTGGTGATGGTGCATACCTCTAATTTCCAGGCTGGTTCGTTTTCGAGTTATTTACAAAAAAGTCGTGTATAAGAACTTATGCAACAACCTAATAAAATGTCCACTTCGTACCATGTCCACCATGTGGCGCGGACGGGCTTTTGATGAAATTTTTATAAACAGTTCGAGTTCTTCGAGGAACTTTTCCCAGTGGTACAAGTCTTCATGCCCTTCACAAGAATGCTGAGTTATGGGCAAAAGTCGGACCACGGACGGGATTCGAGCCCGCATCTTTGCTTACCGGGCAGTTGCGTTCCCTTTTAGGCTACCGAGGCCACTTTTGGCCACTCAGTTCAATGGCTATTGGTGTCATAGCTTTACAGCAATCACACGTTCAACGTGATGAGCCGGTTAGCCGATATCGGCAGTGAACCGCAAAGCTGAAGGCTTTTTACAAGTTTCAAGCTGTTATTGTTCGATAGCTGCTGTTTAACGCCGCAGTGCGCGATCCGAAAGCTATGGCACAGTAACAGCTTGAAACTTTATTCCCTTGTTAATTTATGAAAATAGTTGGCCAACGAGATCTTCAGATATGAGGGTCTCAGGCATGATTCAACTAGCAGCACCCCCAAAAACTCTGAAAAATGTTTGCTGAAAAATTGGCGGTAGGGGTTACTCAGTGCCCCGATCACCAATGTAACGTCCGTTACTGGCGCCGGCGATGCTTGACGTTTAGTACCATTAGACGCCAATTTGGCGCCACTCTTTTGATTAAAACTGGAGGGCCACAATGGTGCCGCGCCAACTCACCACTACCTTTTTTCATCAAATTTAGAAAAAGCTACATACCACGGCTTTTTGTTGGGCGTCACGAATATGAAGTTCACTACAGGTTCACTACAGGTCCTACCGCCAACTGGCGCCACAGTTCGCCAATTTGGTGCTATCACCTCTTCCACCCAAACTGATGGGAACTCGGATACTGGAGTTATTCGCTGTCCTTATTATTGATATGACATTCATTTTGAGCAGGAACGTTAGCTCGGGCACAAAGGTTACCAATGCGATGCTGAGGCTAATCTTGATTCAGGAGGAAGGAGTCACTCCTCCTTCAAGCACTCCTATAGCCTTTTCAGAGCGCTACATGGCGCTCATGCCGTGTAGCGCTTTGCAAAGATAAAGACCAATGTCATTTGTGATTGGGCTTCCCCCCCCCACCCAACTGAGCTGGAATGCAGAACAGCTGCGACTTTAGCGAAAAAGGCGACGGCGAGTGCAGGTGTATCCTAGCGCCGAATAGCGCCGGTGAAAAACTATGGGCACTGTCAACCTTTTACTGCCTCAGACATCCGGAACCAAGCCATTCGACCAACTTCCTTTCTATGTGGACAGACTTGGCTTAGCAGTCGTTTCCTGAGTTGGTTTGACCTTTTTAACACGAGTACCATTTTCGCTCGGCACAAAACCTCCTTACTATCCAAAGGTTTTGAGCCCCTCATTATATCAAATCACCTCAATATGCAAGCTTATACGGGTTTTCAAGGGAAGACTATAGCACTAAATCAACGCAAATTGGCGCCATATGGCACCGGAGGATAGAAGGATGTCATTTTTGTGACCTAAGGAATAACCCCTATACTCGATGGTTCAGTAAAAAGATTTCGGGAGCAGGAAGTTGAACAGTTCCAAAATTGTTAGTAAAGGATCACCGGAGCATTTGCGAGCTCTCAGCAAGTGTCCCCCACCCGCGGCGGGCACTTGCTGTGAGCCCGCAAAAGCCTCCGTGAGACTT
>MU911965.1:136209-154295 GCA_036418165.1 Cooperia oncophora
CACGCGCGCTTGCAACGGATGTTGTGAACGGCGGGATGCGCCGTAAAAAGGCAGTGGGCGGAGCATGGAAGAATTAGCGTGTTTCACGGCCCTGTATCTCCATTCCCGGGCATGTTTGGGCGGGGGGACCACGACACATCGACATCTGGGGGCTGATAGTCTCATACACCCTCAATGTGTATGAGCGTACTATGTGTCTTTAAAACGTGTGAGTGCTGACAATCTCGTGACATAAGCCGTTAAGCTGAGAGGGTAAAAGCGGCCCTGGTGGCGTAACGGATAGCGCACTCGCCCGGAAAGCGTGAGGTGCGGGTTCGACTCCCGCCTGGGGCACGACTTTTGCCCACAACTCAGCATTCTTGTGATAACATTCGGAACGCGTACTGCGGCGTTAAACAGCAGTTATCATAACAAAACAGCTTCAATTGCAGAAAGCTTATAAGTTAATTGTACCAATGTTATTGTGTACTGTAACATTGCTATTGAGTCACAAATAGATTAGCGCGGTCATTCGGAGAACTCTAAAGCATTCCACCTACCACGCACTCAGGCTCAGGTTCATGGTTTGCAAAATAGACGTTGCGCAATCGCTCATCTATCGAAACGTAAGATTAACATGCATCTAATTGTTGGCAATTGCAAGCAAAACGATCACACAAAAGCCATTGTCGCGAATGAACGCTGATTGAGCAGTAAAAAATTATCGGAGCTGATGCATACCTCATCCTCTTCACCACTATCCCTGTCTTCCTCTCTGTGGCTGCTCTGTTGAACAAGGCGAGCGGAAGAGCCGTTATTCACCTGTGAGAAAAAGGGCTTATAATTCTGTAATCACTACATCCAAAAAAAATGAGAAAAAAAGGTTATGACACACTTTGTCAAGAAGATCTCTTGTCATTCTTGAACTGAGAGAGCCCAAAACGAAGTGGTGTGCCTGAAATAGACTAGTTATACTATCCAAACAAAACTATTCATCCAAATGATAACAGAACGAAACCATACAACAAGGCTAGAATTTTCTGAATAATATTGTCATCAAATGAAAATAATAACAATTGCAGGACTGGTTGAACACTGAGGAGAGGCGAGAGGAAAAATTTTGCACCCGCAGGCCCACACACAAGTTTCTTTACAACGCCGACTTTAATTGATAGCAGAAGCTGCTTCTTTCAGCAAAAAGTGCATCCAATTTAATGAAGTTGAGCTTCAAACCCTCCACAAAATTGGCTGAAATTTTGAGGACCATTTGATGTAGCTAGCAGATTTCCAGCTATATAATGTATCCAATCGCTTGAAGATTTATTCAAAAGATCTCTATGAAAGGACATATTCAAAAGCATTTTCAGAGAAGCTGTAAGGAGCTTGTACAAAGCACCGTCACTAATGGCCCTCTATTGCCCCAGTCTTTTGAAATCAGGGCAGGTTTACCGACTTTTCTTTCCATGGATACATCTGCCTGAAAAGTTGTCAGCAGAGGTATTCGGATGCGGACGAATACCTCTGCTGACAACTGGTTCTGGATATTCACCACCTTAACACGAATACCGCATCCGCCTGGCTCGAGACCGCCTTGACTACCGAATTCGCTGAAGAGTTGCCACCAGGGGTAGTTTCACCTCCTGAACATAAACATCACATTCCCCAACCGCCCGTCTTCCAGGGTATGGCCTCCCATGCTTCTTTTAAGCCCGCCCCGTGCAGTGTGGATTCCAGGTGATTTCGTGTCAAACAGTGTGCTAGAGCACCTATAGAAATGACGAGACCAGACAGTTCCCTTCTGGTTGCCTGTAGATGGGATCACTACTAGAGGGCAGAATGCTGACATGCAGAAGCAGGCTGCGTTGTTGCGTGTCCCCCCCCCATACTTGGCTCCCTTGGAATCGCATTCAGATAAGGTAATTGTCAAGGCTTTGGCGCAGGCGCCCGGGCGAAGGGTACAAGGGAGTCTCGGACCAGGAGGATGCGATGTTTGTGTTAAGCAGGCTAAGACCTCCGGAAACATGTTTCCAACAAAATCTGTCTTCGTGAAAGAAAGTCGTCAAGAAAACTGCTTGATTCTGGAAGGGAAGGTCGTGAGGGGCAACAAGCACCTTCCGCAGAATCGATTCGGAGTGAAGAGTGACAGGAAACACTCTTAAAATCTCAGTGAACTCACCGCTAGAAGTTTGTCAGGCGATGGTCGCTTTTTCGGATTTTTAGTGAGGCACTGACGAACGAAATCATGAAATAACGGTGACCTAAACATTGAATTTGCAGGAAATGAAGTGAGGATCAGAAGCATGCTAGGATTAAAACAATGAGATCAAAAATTCTCCGATAATGATGAGTTCACTGACCACCGATGCTTCTCCTTGAGATGGGGTGGCTTATAATTGCTTCTCGTCATCAGATAAAGAACCTAAAAACCTCCTATCATGTCTAACTGCAGGGATCTTGAGGAACCTCTCATTGTGAGCCCCTAGGAGCCCCTTTCATCGCCATAACAATTCGTAAGAGCTATACAAGTACCTGCATTGGATGAAGATCGAATGCTGGCGGTTGGCACTCTGCCAACTCAATAGCTGTGATCCCAACTGCCCACACATCACACTGAACACCATAGCCACCTCGCCTTTCAACACACGCCACCTCAGGAGCCATCCTGAAAAGACGGGAATAAGAAGAGGTATTTCCAAAGAGAAAAAATGTAGAAGATGAAGATGAATATTGAGCTTACTCACCAATAGGGGGTTCCTATGAAAGATTTCCGCTTCCCTATTGTTGCAGTTATTTGAGCGGCAACACCAAAGTCCGCTGTAAAAGTGGTGAAATACAGTACTTAGGACTTGTACGATAAGGGAGGGTTCAGAATTCACGATGACGCGCAACAATTGCAGCAGCGCTTTAGTCCCATAGACGCACACGCAGCTGCAGACGGAATCGATCAGCGCGGGCCGCTTGTGTTTTGAGAGAAAGTGGTATAGAATAAGCGGAGGGCAAGCCCCACTTCACACAAGCTGCTCTTCTATACTCTACAAGCCCTAGTGCCAGTACCGGTCGATACCAGATTGCATGGCTGATGGCCGGGGTCAACCGATTCCCTTCTGCGGCTGCGTTCGCGTCTCTAGCATTGGAGCGATTGTAGGCGTCGATGCGCATTATAGCACGTCGTCTCGCGTCTTCGTGAAGTCTGAACACTGCCTGAGCGAGAAAATGCATACCTAGTTTCACATCACCACCATGTGTCAGAAGTATGTTCGCTCCTTTAATATCTCGATGGACCTAAACAAAACTAAGGGTACGTAAGAATCAGGAGATCATGAAGTAATGTCTCTGCAGCAAACAATCGCCAAACAAAAATCGTACCTTTCCCATTTTATGAAGATAGTCTAGACCCTTAAGTGTTTCACGGCAGACGAAAGCAATTTGAAGCTCAGAAAGTGGTCCAGTCACTGAAAAGTCAACAATGAACGTTCACGTAAGCAATGAAGCAACATGAGACACCGAAAAATGCGCCGCGAAGGCCGTGGAACAGGCGCAAGTCGGCTTAGTGGGAATCGTAAAATCCTGTCCTGATATCAGGCACTTATGAAAAAACCTGTAAATTCCCGTAAAAGTGTAGAGAGCTATCGAATTCATTTTGTATAACCCCTCTACACGGCGCGGTTCACAGTACTGTGAGACCTTTTGTGTTACGTCAGAGTAACTCGCGATATTCCTCGCCAATTGGTGGCTATGGAGATTTAAGTGACAGGAAAGCTGATAGCGAGGCGAAAGCGGCAGTGGCACGCTTACCACGCGCCGCTCAGGGATCAAATCCCGGATGGGCTCCCGCCCCGGCTATCAAGCCCTCTACCTTATGGAGACGGTAAATTGGTATCAGATTAATCTGGGTGGAAAAGAACACTGACTTGTGCATCGACTGATCCTATCAAATCATTGTATAGGCCGGGTCGCACTCAACAACGCACTATGATTTTGAATAAAAGAAAAATGTGTGCCGCATCCAGGAGTTGATTGATTAACGACGGAGACTATCTTTCATTTTTAATGTAATGGTACCTCGAAGTAGGCAAAATAATCTGGGAATGGTGACAAGCTTGCGAAAATGATTCCAACTTCTTACGAAATATGACAACCGAAACTTTTGTGCAAAGGTGTTGGTACACCCACACCGAAGCTCCTTTGTCCCTAAGTCTAGGCAAAATTTCAGTACTCCTGGCTCACAATACATCACTGGCATATTTTAGCACTGAATGCCTTTCAATACATGAAAAAAAGATCCGAGGAAATATCGTAGAAGTCGGATCCGTAACGTTTTGCAGCTTGTAGAAGTCTGCGGGACTGCACAATAGTGGTCGGTGCTTGAAAAATGGCTCCACTAAGCGAATATGGGCCTCAAATCGTTTTTTAAAGGAAACGGAAACTAAAGTCAATTAATACAGTGTTCGTAATGACCTTGCACCTGCTGTCTCCAAAAATCTATAAATCCTAGCACCCCGCTGAGAAAAGAATAGGAACTCGTTCCCATTCCAATTTTCACCCTTTTCAGCTGGAAACGATCAGCTGTCTCAGTCAAAATGTGAAATTTATGCTACAGTAGGGGCAACACCACAAAGAGCTATTCATGTGGAAATGATGGGAAGCTGATTTTTCACGGAAAGGGATTACAGAAGAATGCAAGAAGCGTTTAGGAGGGGGAGGGCATTGTGCACTTTCGCCGCTTCTCTTTGCCGTGTCTAGTCGTGAAGTAGAGATGTGGGTAATCTTGTGAAGCCATCAAGCGGTACAAGTTGTGTCTGTAGAAACTACTTGTCAACTCTTGTAAAACAATAAACACGACAACGGGAAGCAGAGAAAGTGCAAAATGCCCCCCCCCCACTGGTTGGACTAAGCCGAATCGACCTATAAGGGCAAGAATCATGTTAGTGAAAGCCAAATGAGTTGAATATTGCAGCGAGTTTCATCACGTTTCAGCCACTGGATACAAGCGTTCCTACTGAAAGTAAAGGAGTGGTGTGTCAGTGAAGCAATCCCTATTGTAATCCTGAGTTGTTTTGTATTGATACTGATATTTATATGATTTATGCAATAATTTACTTTCATAGCCACAATTTTAAAAGGTTCTAAATAGAGGAACCCATTTGGTCATCCAATGGGACAAGGATTATATAAAATCGAATGAGCTGCGCTCCAACGGGGCACTTTGGCGAGGGGGGTGGCACTTTAGCTGCTTCACTAGTTAGTTTGCAAGTCTCCCACTGGCTGAAACTGCGAGTTTTTGTAAAGCCAGAACAGAGTCGTCGAGTCTCTACAGTGAATAGTATTTCCATGTTCTTCCACTGCATTAAAAGAGTTGACAGGTGTTCTCTACAAACCGGTTCATTTCGCGGCTTCATGAGATTTCTCAGGTCTTTATCTCATGGCTCGACACGTCGATGGGAAGTAGCGAAAGGGCAAAATGCCCCTCCGCCGCCGAACTGCGCTCGGCCGAACTTTTTCAAAAGTGAAGAGTCAAATTACAGCATGCCGCGACTTTAAGACTGCTGTATTATTAAAGTGCAATGGACACAGAAAAATGGCACACGACTCTCATGAGAGTAGAAAACCCAGAACGAGCGATCATATGATTACAGCAATTTATTAGGGCTCATTATGATCGTGAATTTTCCCAAGGGATAAAAAATTTCGAAAAGTACTCCCCAATGCCACCATGATTCTCACCTGTACGTGTATGGCAATCTAAGAGAATTGAGGGAGGAATGTAGAAAGCGCTCATACTTTACGACAGCGTAGTGAGCGTTTGAGAAAGTATAGGTGTAGACTGCCACTCAAAGCACTCGTGGACGCCAAAAAAAAGGTGAAGGCGCGGAACTCTGACGCTCCTAACGCTCAGAGCTGGTGGACGCTAAAAACGTTGGAACCATATGCTATCCGAATCGCTCAAAACGCTGTCGCAAAGTATGAACACACTTTAAAAAGAAGAGAATTAAGAAACAAAAAAAAACGCGGGAAAGACGTGATCCCGTGACTGATGCTTTACAACGGATCAAAAAAAAGTCCAATACGTAGACACAAAAAACCACTGTCAACAGCAAGAAAAAAAGACATTGGCGCTAAAATTTGCCAAAAATGAATCCATATGAATGTACTTACTGTGATAAATATCCTGAAGCGATCCTCCTCCACAGTACTCCATTACGATCCACAATCTATCGCGACGTAAATAACTCCCATGATAGGCAATAATATTTGGATGTGAGCATTCACGTATCATTAGAATTTCCTGTTGAATAATGGTGAAATTGTCGCCGGCTTCTAATTTGACCACTTTGACAGCCGACAATTCTCCCGTCCTGAAAAAATCACATAGGCTGCGTTCACACCCTACGAGGTTGTAGCCGACGTCGACGTGAGCGACGTAATCTGCGACAGACGATTAGATACATATCGATCGATGTCGTAAACATCGTTTACGTTGATCCATACGTACCCAATCTTCTGTCGCCAATTATGTCCATTACGTCGAGCCTTAGTGTAACACTGAAACACTCGCAAAACCTCAAAATATCATGAAAGCATTTTCCTATTATCGCCTTAACAACATCCAAATAAGTATCCTCTGAATCATATAAAGGGGTTCTACAATTAGCTGCAATCGAGCTTACCTTACATGACGAGCTTTGTATACTTCACCATAAGTGCCAGAGCCGACCCGTTGTAGGAGTTCGTAATCATCGGCAGGATTTGCCCGTTTGATCACTTCCGAACTCATTATGTGGTGTTCTTCAAACAGCTCTACTTCTGGAGCTGTTGAGCATCACCCTCCTGCAATTTGCACAATGAATCAACCACCCATGACGTTCCACAGGGGACCAAAGATGAAATCAGATGGAATGACGAGGAAAAAAGCGATCGAAAACGTCACGAGTCATGGAAATGACTAGTCGGCACCACGACGGCGACAACAACAACAGCGGTACGGCCAGCGCGATCTGCAGTATTTCTGCAGCCGCCGATTTCGGATGCCCCGCCCAGGAAAACTCGTCGTACGGCTCGATTCGTCAGACGAGAACTTCAAGTGCAAATGGGCTTTGCCGAATGGCAAGTGGTCGCGTCGCGGCCGTCGCTTTAGAGCGCTTTATTTGAGCGCGTGGATTTAGGGCTAATCAGGAACTTTCCTCCTCTTCCTTCTACCTTAATCCTCCCTCCTTTTTCTTGGTTTCTCTCTCTGTCCTCATTATTTTTTCCCTTCGATGCTCGCCAGAACATGCTATAAAAAACCACTGCTATCACCTCAAGCTCCTCTTTGGATGGTTTTCGCAGACATTCTTATACAGCAATGAAGGGCGCTGTGCGGCTTTGAAGGTCAGCATTCCGCGTTTTCGCTGATTTCTTTTGCTAGTCCATATTACCAAAGTTGTTCCACTTTGGTGAAATGCGTAAACTCCTGTAAAGCTGCGAAATAGTGCAAATGACTCTTTTGTGAAGGAAGTTACAGGTTTTGAGAAGGTGGCGTGTAGAAACTTGACTGAGCCCAGGTTACGCCCCACCAAGCGGGACCCATGAAAGTTTTTTTTAAAGCAGGACTGGTCTTTTGCCGAGAATGTCCAAGCCCATTAGTGGGTTTCCGATCGTTTCGAAGGAACAGTAAGTTAAGCGTTTCTCAGGGAAAGTGAGATCACTTTTTTACTGTTATTATGCTACATGTTACTCCCCGTATTGATCACTACGAATAATATCCACCAATTTCACATAATGGAAGCTTGAATAAAACGACTAGCAGTTACTTTCGCAGTTCTATTCGGTACAGTCAGGGCACTCGCATGTTGGGGATCCCTAGCAGGGGGGGGGCGAGGGGGAGGGGGAACAGCTTCAACTTTTCTTGATATCCCGTTTCAAGTTTCCCCCGTCTGCATACCCCTCTCTACATTCGCGCTTGGGGGGGGGGGACGTTTTGCGGGAGGAAAGAAATTAGGAAGATTGTAGGTAGAATGGAGAGTGGAGAACAGGGTCGCACCACAGGACCCCATTTGTTGGAAGGGAGGTCGTATTTTACAGAGATACCCAGCCCAGAATGCCTCATAGCCCAGGCTGGGCCGCGGTTGTGCGTGCATAAGGCGAAGAAGGGGCGTGGTCGGATGAGTTTTTACGCTGCTGCCTCCCATTTCTCCTTACCGCCTCATTCTCACCATTCGCAATGGAAAGAGCCAGTATTGGATATATCATGCAATCGCTATGGTAGCTAAAAATGGAAGTTAGGCGTTGCCGTAGCCAGTAGGCGGAGTCTTGGCCTAGTCACGAACGGGTCGCATTTCCTCATGTATTTTTGAGCAGCGGAAGTAACAATGTTTCATACAGGACTACCATGTTCAAGAAGGAGTCAGCGCATTGAATGAATGGTGGCCGTTGAGGTTCATTGAAGCGAACGATCCAAAAAAGCATAGATAGCGGTTGAGTTTTTGGCTATGTTCTTCTCTACGGGGACCTCATTGCACCGCAGCTAAGTACTAACTCTGAGGACTGCGACTTTGAGAAGAATAAGACCAGAGCGCCGGTACCGGGACCGAGTCATCTGCACACAGCATCGATACGCTATGTCGGGACTTTTTACATCACGTGCACTCTTCTATCTTTTCATCCACATCTTATTGTGTGTATCGGGGCAGAATCTAGGGCGGAACCATTTTTTCAAGAACGGCCGAACTTTCGTTTGAAATGCTCGACAATACTGGAGAAAAGATGACATCTTCGTAACACCACTTCTGATGGAACATGGGATTTTTCACGGGCGCTGCGCTAATCAGGCACGTGATACGTTAGGGAAGTGACCAGGAAGGGCTCGTATTCGGTCGGTCGAAATAGGAAAATTCGGCACTATTCAACTATTACTACCCCAGTTTTCCGAAAACGGGCTGGATCTTGATCGACTTTTTTCTACGGGGGCAGATTTGGCTGAAAGTTGGGTTCTAGGGGTAATTCGACCTGCTGAACACGAATATCACATCCGCTCCTCCCGAAAATGCCTGGCGCCCGCGCCACAGGCGCCGGCGCCAAAGTACCCTGGATCACCAAATCCGCTGAAAACTTGTACCCAGGGGTAGTTCGACCTCCTGAACACGAATATCACATCCGCTCGGCCTGAAACTGCTCGAAGATCGCGCCACGGGCGCCGGCGCCAAAATGCCCCAATACGCTGGCGCCTGTGGCGCGGGCGCCATGCACTTTCAGGCCAGATGGATGTTATATTCGTGTTCAGGAGGTCGAATTACCTCTATAACCCGAATTTCAGCCAAATCCGCTTTCGTAGAAAAAAGTCGATCAAGATCCGCCCTGTTTTGGCAAAACTGGGGTAGTAATAGTTGAATAGTGCCAAAATTAATGTGATACACGATTTCTCCTGCTCCGTGACCCTCACCCCCTTGTGGCTGGTAGATGTCCAGTAGACAACTGAGAGCGCGTTCTGCCTGCTGGATGCATTTTGCTGGCTCTCATTATTCGTTGCCAATGCCCCCTGTGAAGACCTGGAAATTCCTGTGAGTGATGCAATAGCAGAAGCTTCTTTTGCACTTGACAGGAATCTACAGGTCCTACGAAGGTGTGACGTAATTCAACAGGAACTAGCAAAAGGATTTGGCGAACGTTCAAAATGCTCCCCCGAGCCGGACAAAGTCTAATGGAGGTGTTCGAACCCCGCATGGTAATGTCATAGCGTTGTGAAAATAGCCTTTTTTTTTCTTGGCGTCGACGACCTTTGACAATGTCCAAGGGCTTAAGCAGCAGGAAACATGCTGCTACTCTATGGTATAATAGTTTCCAAGCCGCTATTGTTGTGTTGCGAATGGATTGGAGCGATTGTGAAGCGAAATAACTTCCGGGGCAGCCCCTAAGAACCCCTTTCAGGAAATGACAACGGCTACAACTAAATAGGTCTGATTCAAACACAATAGAGTAAAATGAAATCGGAACACAATAGCCTCTGAATGTTGAAAAGCCGGAAGCCTGAAGAACTTCTGCTGCGGACCAGCGCTTTTGGAATGCATTCATACCTTGCGATGCTAAGGAGGACTTCTTTTTCCGGCCCCTTTCGCACCACAACCCGATCATCTTCCGTGTAGGGGCGGCAAGAGGCGTGACTGCTTATCATATGCTGCCTTTTTTCTTTTACACATGCAATTATTATCCCTGAAACAAGAGAGCATTAAAAGGCATGGACTGGAGCGCAGAGAGGGCAGTTTTTTCCCCACTATCGGCTGCTGGCTCAGTATGCCATCGTGGAAAAGGCCATCCTGTCTGCGCTGCCGTCCCCTCACACGCCCCCTCGTTTGCAGGGATAATGACTGTAAGTCTGTGCCCTCTGTTGCGTGGGCCCTCGGCATTCACGCAGCCGCGCTTCTTAGCCGAATACACAGACTCTTAGTTCATGGTGGCAGTGTGAAGCGTGAGAAGCGTCAACCAGTTAGAACTTTTAGCGGACCAGCGGTGCAAACTATAAACGCGGCCTTAATTATCATTCAGAGTTGCCGGAGCATCGCAGAATCGGAGAATCTGAGATCGATACGTATCGATTTTATCTTATATGGTGAATTAAACTGTGCGATCCCACAGAGAGAAAGAGCACACTAAGCTGGTACGGGTCACTCTTCCCAGTGACAAGTCTCAGGGATCCCTCTAAACTGCCCTCCGGACTAAACTGCCTTCCTGACTTTCTCGTCTGGCTATCTCTTGTTGAGTTCTGCGAGGTCAGTTACATCGTACTAGGCTTAATCTGACCATAGCTGAAAATTCAGCTTGCGAAGGCTTCATTGGCCCACAGATGGACAATGATGGGCCAAGACGACACCGTTAGTCAAAAGTGCACCGGAATTCGCAATAATTTTCCATTTCCTTCATCGAGGGGGATTTTTAGTGAATCAATAGGACTGATAAAGAACGGGTTTCACAGGCACTGTCAGCTCAGCCATTAATCAAACGGTCAGTTTGCTTAGGCGATTCATTGCCAAGTTCCCCCTGATCGCACTTTTAGAACGTTTCCCTTATTCAGCATCTCCCAAGTGCTGTTTTGAGTAGGAAAACTGATAGATCTAGCGGGACTGTGCCGCTATCTTTATTTTTTCTGTTCTAGTCCTTCGAGCTCGTTATCCATTAGCTATTTGTAATCCTATCGTTTATTTTCTGAAACAAGAAACCAAACGCTATGACTGCTGTGCAGGTATTGGCGCTCGAATAGGGATTTCCCCTGATGCCGTAGGAAGACGCTTGTGCAGTAATTGGCTTCAATCTGGTGATCCAGAAGCGGCTAGGCAAAGAATCAGCTTGAGCACTAATTAGACTGGCTTCTTCATCAGAGAACAATTATCCCTTTAGCAGCACTTCAGAGAACCTGCTACAGCTGATTGAGGAAGACTTCAATCGACCTGTTCCTCACACTACAACACTAGCATCCCCTACGAGGAGAGTTGAGTTCTAATACATATTTCAGGTGGGGAAGGGGCTTAACACCTCCGAGTTTTCATAAAATCAGCACGAAACAGCAACGTGCTAATTTTATGAAAACTCGGAGGTGTTAAGCCCCTTCCCCACCTGAAATATGTGTTAGAACTCAACTCTCCTCATACAGGATGCTAGTGTTGTAGTGTGAGGAACAGGTTTGATAGTTATCGAGAAATTGGGCTTCAATCTTACGTAATCACCCATAATAGATCATGAGAAACACAGAAGCAGATGGAAATGAGACAGAGTCAGGATCAAGCTGGAGGATATGTCCTGTCGAAAGCAGGCCACATAATTGGTTGAGGATTTTAGTCGAGTCCGTACGACCCCCTCCTTTTTTGGGGGTTGGTACGACCCCCCTCCCGGCCCTCTGTCCCTCCTCATCGAATCGAGCCGTCGAGCGTGGGGATCAGCTATCAAAATAAATTTTTCTCAGCCCAAATACGACCCCCTCTCCTGGCGGCCAAATACGATCCCCCTGTTGGGGATTCCCCAACAACGATGTGCCCTGACGAAAGAGGCGCTGTCGTGAAGACAGGATACAGCAAGCATCCCTCATGACCTAGCCAACGCTCTTGCACTTTAACTAGAATTTCCCGTCTAGTGGAGGGTGAGAGAACATCCTCGATAGTCCTATACCGATGGCCTACGCCTTGACAAGAGTTTCAACATTTCGACTGACCCTCTCAGTGGTGTGGTCCACATCTGTCCTCTCCACCACAACCGATAATTTCTATCGATTTGATTGATCGTTAACGGTTGGCTTTATTGTTAGATTGATGTATCCATCACATCGTCTTTAATTATTATCAGTTTGATTGTTCTGCAGCACGAACCTACAATCCATATCTGAGCACAGAAGGAGCGCTTCCAAGCGCGTTTGTGGGCGTGGCAACGGACACGAAAGCCCACGCCGGAGAGAGGCAGAGATATAAGAAAGGAGAGTCGGTAAGGGAATGCGCTGTCGTCGCCGGAACGTCCCTTTTGCTCTTCGATATGGATCGCATATCATATCGTATCCTATAGGAGCTAATGTTGCAGGATTTCCGAACTATCACTATTGTTTGGAAGGACCTGGTGTAGCTGTGCATAATTCTGCTGTTCGACTTGGGAGGGCATTTTGCATCTTTATTTTATTTCCTAGTTCTTGTTAAATTAAAGGTCCCACTCAAATGAAACCTGTAGACTTGTTCTTGTGTGTAGAAAAGAGAGAAGCTCGTCTGTTCGCTCTTCCAAAACTTACTGACAACGTTTCAGGCCTAAGGCTGCGTTTATACTTTGCGGCAGCGTAGCGTAGCGCTTCCAGCGTTTCACTAGCGTTTCGCTAGCGTTTGCCAGCGGCGGGGCTAGAGAGTATAGAAGAGTAGGAGAGTATTTTGTACTCTCCTACTCTTCTATACTCTCTAGCCCTGCAAACGCTAGCGTGACGCTGGGAACGCTAGATCGATATCCATCCTTTCCCCGACACTGCCGCTGGCGTACGCTGGAAGCGCTACGCTGCCGCAAAGTATAAACGCAGCCTAAGCCCTTCTTCAGGTCACTGAATTACGAAAGTTACTCATGTTTTGCGCATGTACAATGTTAAATATAATATGAAACTTAGACGTAGTTGCACTTTACACCAATGTTGATACCCGAAGAGCTGTAGAAGCATGTATGCATCTTTTGCGTCCATCACCACCATCAGCTCCAGCTTTTTGGTCTTGATGTTGAGGACACTGGAGAGCTCCTACGAAACGTGGTGAATGTGAACATATTCCGCTTCAGAAACATCTTCTTACAAGCAGACAAGAGGACTTGCCATGGGTAGCAGACTGGCTCCACTACTAGCAATAATATTTATGGATAGCCTTGAAAGAACGGCCTTGTCATCCGGAGTGTTATACTTTGGACGATATATCGACGACAGTTCCATCGTCGGAAGATCACGGACAGCCTTTACGGCAGACTTTTGGAAAGCTCATCCGGTGTGTCAGTCGACAAAGCTGACAGCTGAACGTCCTCCCGCTAATGGATTGCTCCCATTTCTTAACACCAAGATCAAGATTACGGAAGGTCGCATCAACACCATGTGATACAAGAAAGCGGCATCACAAAACATCTGATTTACGCGAGAGACTGCCATCCCCTCCACATGAAGGTGAACGTGGTTCGCCATATGATCTCTGAGTGAGCTGACCTCTACGAATCATGAAGAAATGGAGAGAGAAGTTGAGAATATTCTACGGCAGAATGGATACAGGAACAGCAACTCCGTTGCTGGAGACCATGCCGATCACCTTGTGGTACTCCACTCGTGTTGCCTTTCATCAGCGACTCGTTTGCGATTGATGTTAATAGATCAGGGCTTCCAATGAGCCTGATCTTTCGACCACCTCTCACTTTACGACGCCTTTTAACATCATCGCGACCCTATGAAAGTCGCTGTGAAAGAGCAAACTGTCAGATCTGTGGAGAGCACAAGGTGTGTCAAGAAAAATATGTAGTGTACAAGGTGGTGTGCCTTTCGTGTCATGAATTTTACATCGGAGAAACATCAAGGCCACTACACAAGAGAATGGAGGAACACATAAGAGCTCTGCGTAGTCCACAGAACTACGCTGATAATCCATTCTCGAACATCGTACACTACGGCATGCTCAGGAAAGACCGCCCGAACTTCGAGTCTCCATTTTGCACAGAAATGTGGTTGATCCCGTTGAGAGAAGAATAAGAGAAGCGTTGGAAATTAAGCAGCAGAACCCACCGATCAACAACAAGGAGGAGATGAGAGTGGCAATGAGTCTGATATCAGTGTAGGACGTGCACTAAGATCCTCCTACATTGTACCTCCAACATCGCTGAGCCACAGTAGGCGTGGCATTAGAACATGGCACGGAATTGGTTACTCGTGGAATATTCCAGTCTGGGACAACTGTCATCTTGTTCTGTGTTGGACAGAGACACGACAACAATTGTGTCAAGATGAAAATATCTCACCAGAAGCATAGACACCTTCAGGTTAAGTTGAAACATGCGGCCACGCCTACCCGATCTCAGGGATTTCGAGTATATATGCTCAAAACCCTACCACTCCCCAATTTTGCCTATATCCGCATAGGAAGGCTAGTCAACCCCTTCCTCCTCATCACGGACAATTCGCTGTAGGTTATGCCGTTTCATGATGACTGTTGATGCTGTATTGTGCATGCGCGAAATATGAGTAACTTTTGTAATTCAGTGACCTTGAAGAAGGGCTTAGGCCCGAAATGTTGTCAATAAATTTTGGAAGAACGAACAGACCAGCTTCTCTCACTTCTTCACGCAAGAATAAGTCTTCTTACAATGAAGCTCGGAGAACCATCTAGTTACATGAAACCTTTAGACGCTTGTCAAGTGTAAAACAGGTCCATGCTATTGCACAGCTTTAGAGGAATTAACTGGTCTCCCTAAGAGGCATCGGTAGCGATCAACGGAGACCAGCAACATGTCCCCCACCAAGCCAAACTGGGCCGTTCTCCCTTCACTTCAGCGTACCTTTTGAGCACTCAGCGCTACAACTAGAAAGCAACTACCATTTTCAGGTACTACCTAAGTAGCCGTGATGGATTTGAACGACGTTGAGAAGTTACTGGTTGCCTATATGGGCGTCGATTCGACCACCGGCAATGAAGGTCTGACTGCTCTGTTCTTTGTTGTCGACTTGTCCTAAAAGATACTCCTGGGCTGGAAAAACTTTTTCCAGCTCTGAAAGACACAACTATTTTTATCGGATTTAAGTCACTTTTCATTCTTTGACAGGGATCCTGTTCACAGTTCCAATATTTAAAGGAATTGTTACAGGGCCGTTTGGTGATTTTGTGGCCGAAAGTCTTCGGGACAACGGATGGATTGTCGAGAAGCAGGCCCTTGACAATAACAGTTCACGCTTCAACATTCTTGCTACCCGCAAGCCTCTGAAAGGAGCACGTATGACTGAAAATTCCCATTCATCGTCATACATTTAGATAATTCGGAATTCAGTTCAAGTCAATATCAAATTCGTTTAAGCATCTCGAATTGTCTTCAACACACATCTCGACACAGTGCCTCCCTATATTCCACCAAGGGAGGACGACATGAACATATATGGCCGTGGTTCGAATGACGCAAAAGGTTCGAGAGCACTTTATTTGTTTTCAGTTCGTTCTCGTGCTATCAAATGTTGGCTTTTGAGGACAACTCGCGTGCATGGTCTCGGCTGCCCAAGCCTTTGGTGAACTCTCATCCAGACCTTGCTGATCAACTTGCTCTTCTATTTGTCGTTGGAGAAGAAGTCGATCATGTAGGAATGACGGTGAGGTCGGACCTTTGGGTCATTAATCTTCAAACCGCTTCCTGCTCTGCGATGTCGGCAATTCGAGGAGAAACTGCAAAATTTCTGGAAAAGAGGAAGAATGCTAGATGGGACGGTGGGAGAACCAGGAAGTTGGAAGGTAGGATGGGCGACTGGGGATCGTAGCGGGGAGGAAATTTGAAGATGGTGTTGTCACGCCGCCATTTTTCCCATCCCGATGCTGTACCCTTTCCGAGACCTGGCCTCCGCACTGCCCATACGCCACATGCCACTGCACCACCTCGCTGCATCAAAACTATTAGGTTGTCCGGAAAGTTCTCAGCGTTTTGAGTGTTTCACTTTAAACGATCATAACTTTCTTAATACTCATCGGATTTAATCGAAATAGGCACCGTTCGAATCAGCACACTTTTGCCAATGTGACACCAGTCGATAAATCCCATCAAAGAAAAAACTGGGTGGTCGAGAATCCACGAAGGCTTTTTTGCCTGGTCCTGATTGATGAAGTATTTTCCAGCAAGGAAGTTCTGAAAATGTTTGAAAAGGTGATAGTCGGTTGGTGAAAGGTCTGGAGAATATGGCGGGGTGGGCGTTGTCATGCAGAAGAATCGGACCCTTTCTGTTGACAAGTGCTGGCTGCAGCTGACGCAATTTTCGGTACATTTCGTCGATTTCTTCACAGTAGGACTCTGCTGTGATGGTTTGGCCTGGTGACAAAAAGTTATAGTGGATCACACCAGCCGATGACTACCACACTGTGACCATAACCTTTTTGTCGTGAGGATTCGGCTTTGGAAATTGCCTCAGGGGTCCGCCGGCATCCAACCACTGTCCGAAACGTCTCCTGTTATCATACATGATCTCCTTTTCATCACACGTGACAATTCGGTCCAAAAACGGGTCGTTTCTGTTGCGCAAAAGCAGTGAAGAAGAAACCTCGAGACGTGCCAATTTCTGCCGGTCACTCAAATTGTGGGGCACCCAATTGTCGAGTTTTTTCACCTTCCCAATGCGTTCCAGACCATCTGCAACAGTGGATTTGCCAACGCCTAGCTTTTCTGCAATCTCTCGAACTGTTTGGGATGGGTCAGCCTCCACAAACGCCTTCAAATCCTCGTCAGGTATTGCTTTAGGTCGACCGCTACGCTAGAGGTTCACCTTCAAGACCGTCGACGATGGTTCGCACGGTGCTTTCTCCAACACTATTGGGCCCCCACACCTGGTTAATTTGTCGAGCTGTCTCGACTGCGGATTGACGTTGAAGAAAAATATCGTCCGAAGTTGCTCTTTTGACATGCTTCAAAAAGTCTTGGGAAAAGGGGGTTTATCAAGCAATGGTGAAACGGCAATTATACCATCAGATAGCGCAAAGAATTCTCTTCAGGATGTACTACTGAGACGCAAGGGAGAATGAGTTTTTAATCAGCAATGAATGTACAAAAAATAGTAACAAAACGCTGAGAACTTTCCGGACAACCTAATAATACGCGAACCACTACCACTGCTTACGTCCCGGAAACCGCTCAGTTGCCACGTCAGTAGCAGGGCAGATTTCGGCGCCCCCTTTACAGACGCTGCGTGACGCCTTTCCCAATGAAAGTACATCTATAACGCCCTATAAAGTCCCAGCATACCGAACCAGACGCCCATCGCGCCCCTCCGCTCACGAGGCCCGACCGATGCTGATGCTCTCATCGCTTCATTTGCGAAGCAAAATATGAAGCGAAAGGACATATGAATATGAATATGAATAATGAACATGAAGTGGCGGCACTATTTACCCTTTACTGCCCCAGTCATCCGAAATCAGGCCAGTTCCTGACCGACTTTTTTCTCCGTGGGCAGATTTTGCTCAAATGTTGTCTCCTGGGGTAGTTTGACCTCCAGAATACGAATATCACATTCGCTCAGCCCGAAACTTCCTGGCGCCCGCGCCACAGGCGCCAATGATTTGGGGTATTTTGGCGCCGGTGCCCGTGGTGCGGGCGCCAGGAGGTTTCGGGTTGAGCGGATGTGATATTCGTGTTCAGGGGGTCAAACTACCCCTGGGAGCAAGTTTTCAGCGAATTTGGTGATTTCGAGTATTTTGGCGCCGGCGCCCGTGGCGCGGGCGCCAGGAGGTTTCGGGTCAAGCGGATGCAATATTCGTGTTCAGCGGGTCGAAGTGCCCCTGGGAGCAAGTTTTCAGCGAATTTGGTGATTTCGAGTTTTTTGGCGCCGGAGCCCGTGGCGCGGGCGCCAGGAGGGTTCGGGTCAAGCGGATGCAATATTCGAAGTAGATCGGAAGAGCGGGTCAGCA
>MU911966.1:0-42350 GCA_036418165.1 Cooperia oncophora
TATACGCCAACAAATGAAAATATATTGGTTTAGCTCCCTCCCAGAATAAGATGCACCTTTTTACTTTATTGGAATTAGTCCAAGAAGCTTGGTTGATTCAGATCTTCAGTACCTTGCGCTTCTGTGTAACTCGAGGCTTCGGCAGATCAAATAAATCATTCTCAAGGACTTCAGAATGGTCAATAGGACCATTAAGTACTGCCTACCCTTTCGCGAGGCATTCCTTGCAAAGCTTTCAAGAAAAACTCTACAATCTGTTGAACACTGGTCATTTGTTGATGACTTGGGTAATACTGTAAATTACAGGGTAAAGCTTTAGGTTACGCGCAACCTTAGTTCAATGCTCACAACAGTACAACTGCACGGAAAATACCGCGCCCGCCGCTGTACGGTGCCCCGCGCGTGTGATACTCTTTCATATCTCCCGGTGACTCTGAATATAGCGCGGATGGAGCCTCGAAGTGCTTCTTGGTGTCGATACCCTCCAGCCCCGTTCTCGTGCATTTTTGAGAGCAGAAAGTGGCACGTCACTGCAGTGTGGACACATTTTTTCAGAGTTTTTGCTTAATTTTCTACTTTTCGCTCCTGAATTCTCTCGATGATGAGCTACTTTGCATTGGCAGTATACTCTGCCCCGGTATACGTAGAGGGTGTGTTGAATATGCTTCAGCAAGCGGGAAAATACATAGCGGTCAAATGCAGAAGAAAATTCCCAAACTGGTAGACTGTTCGGCGTCCACAGGCCATCGCTGCGTCGGCACGAGTAAGAGTTTAGCACACAACCTTTTGTCCTTTAGAGGCAGCTGGCACGATAAATCTCTTAGACGAGTAGGGTTAGTGCCTGGCAGGACGGAATTGCGCGCCTCGGAGCAGGTGTGGCGTAGCGCCTTTTAGAAGGGAGGTACCCGTATAGCGCCCTATCAAGCTGCAACATACCGATCCCAGCCCCCACTACGCCTGCCCAACCACGTACCTGACGCTCGTGTTGCTTCATTTGCGAAGTAAAATATGAAGATAAGAGATTAATATGAAGCGGCCGCGGTGCTGCCTGGATATTTGAGTACATACGTGGAGACGTATTCCTGGTCCCGCACTCCTCCTACTGCCGAAGATCACGAATGCAGCCGCTATTGCCAAGGTTTCGAAGATTGGGTATGCCAGACATGTTATGCGAACTGAAGAAAACTACTGGACAAGAGCGATTACCGACTGCATTCCACGGGATGTCAAGAGGACACCTCGTCGACCACCTTACGCGCAGGTCTGATTTCTTCGTGAAAGATATTCACGAACGGTAGCTGTCTATCGCGTCCATCAAGTAGAACCCGTTGAGCAGCTCCATCACCCTGCACGAATCAATAGAGACGCCACTGACGCACGCTCAAGGTACTCGATGGATAGAGGGGGCGGGACACTGGTGATACACTGTACCTTAAACCCCTGTACTCGTTGCAGCAGTGGAACGACGATGGGTCAAAGAGGCTGTTCGAAATGAAATGTATGTCGACTCACGCGGTTCAAAGCGGTGATTACGAACCCGGCTTCCCGCATCCGCAGGCACTCATATCTGCTGCAAACCTCCATGAACGAATCAGCTTCGGTTTTTAATGAGAGCACGCTAAGGCATTGTATGAATTCAGAAGGAAGGGCTTTCACTGCTGCGCTTGGTGGCTCTGACAGTGGTGAGACCGCTTCCATGTCCGGAGTTCGAATCCGTGATGCGCTTGCTCTTTTGCATTTTTCAACGATGCATGATTCTGCGCACTTTATGAACCCGTTACCTATTTATTCAGTTCCACAGAACCAGATGTGACCGTTTTCGAAAACATGGAATAAGGATGGGGTTGGAAGGAGTTGTTGCCTTCTTCTTTTACAGAAACAGTCTAGAAAGCCAATAGACTCCAACTTCTCTCTTCGTATAACCTCGGCATTGTTGTAACTTTGATGTTCTATGTACTACCTGCGCCAACGAGGTTTGTAGGTGGAACTTTAAAACAAAGTTCCACTTACAAAGCTCGTTGGCGCAGAAGTAACAGAACATCAAGTCTAGGAAGCTACCATGAAGTAATCCGGCTTGCCAAGAAGACCCCACAATAGTTTTGCATTGATGTTGCATTTTCATTCCTCAAGGGATAGGCGCAGTCAGAGTTTGTCGTATGTTGGGGACCCCAGCGGGAGGAGGGGTAATATTTGGTAGCCTGAGGTGGGGGAGACGTTCTTGACATTTTTTTTTGATTGTTCATTTCCCTCTGTTTCATACCTTTTTCCTAGTTGGTGGAGTCTCCAGAGTTTCACATAACTACTATTTTTGATAGTTGAAAATGACTGTTTGGCGGCTACCTCACCCCCTTCCCTCCCCTCTCACCTCGTCCAATGGCATCAAAGGCAGGTTTTTGGGTTCAGGGCTCCGGAGACAAAGGGGAAACTTCTGCGCAAAGGTGGTGGCAAGTTGAGATGTTGGGAAAAATGAAGTAGGTAGGCTGTTGAAAGGGTGGGGGGGAGGGGAGGGGCGGTGGTACAAGAGTAAATTTGGAGCGGGGAGTGTACCTTTCGCATTTCCAAAAATCCTCCCAGAGCAAATGCCCTTCTTTCAGTGAGATTGGTTGCTACCGTAAGGAGGCTAGGGTGTTCCAAAGCCCGTAGCACACGTGCTGGGCTGTCTCGCACCAAAGTAGTGTAGTATTCGCGCAATGTCAGCACTAATGAGAATGTGAAAAGAGAGAAGGTTTTGATGAGAACACTGAAGCAGTCATCGGACCCCACCATCTCAAATAGCAACTATTCCCGTCCATGTATCTCGATGTCGTCAATGTGTTAAGCATGTGCCTGCTCGTATCCCGCACAACTATGAAGAGCGCATAATAGGATTAGCGTAGCCTAGGAAGCGATACGGATGCGACTACTTTTCTGAGCTCTAACGTGGTTCTTCATTACATCATTGCTTTTCAGTTAGCTATGTACTAACTTGTACAGCTGGCCAATCTGGTGCTTACTCATGTTCTCATCCCACATATTGTTTTTAATATGTAGTTCCCTAAGGACAATGATTCATGGCTTATATGATCACATTTTCCCAAGCAAGTTCGTGCTTTACGTGTCCCTCAAGCTCAACTTACTCAGGGCTAACATTCCCACTGGGTAGTGCAAGTAATGTAAAGCTGTATCTGAGACACTTAGATTCGGTTGTCACCTCGAATAAATCGTAGTCTGAGTCTGATTCGCTGAGTCGATTACTCAAAGGAGCGCCGATATTTGCATACGCGAGCCATTTTCCTGATATTCACTCAACACTTTATGAATCTATACCTGTATAGCCTACATATACTTGTTATTCACGAAATAGGAATTGGACAATTTATACGGGATAATCCCTGAATCATGCTTCGTTGTAGTTTACAAAAACATCGTCTCTACGAAAACATACATCTGTACGTGTCTCGTGATAAATCCCGATTTTACTCTACTACTATGTCTCGTGTCTTTCTAAATGAATTTGTCTGAGGCAGCCTTTCCTATCTGTCTGTCAGCACATACTTGTTATTTATGCATTCGGCGACCTTCTAAAAGTAACTTTGCTGTTCTCAGTGCTGACAGGGCTCATCATTATGGCCTATCCATAATCAGAGAAGTTTAGCGTCTTGAAAAGAGAGCATACGGGCTGAGTACTGTAAACGAGTGGCCTGCATATAAAGGGGGGGGGGGACCAAAAAAAAGTCACTTCGACCGAGTCACATATCAGCAAAGTTTTCGCTGCCCAGACAGAGGACGTGGATACGAGTACCAGGGCGGAAGATACCCAAGATGTTCCTCTATAAGCAGGAGCTGGCTCTCGCCCATCACCTTCATGTACCAAAATATGAAGTCATCTCCAGTCGCAGCCTGACTGGAGAAGACCTTTGGAATTCATGTCACCTCCAAACAGCTGCGAAACTTCTAGTATGGAGTCACCCATGGACAGCTACCTGGAACCAGTACTCTCTCTGGATGATCTCCAACATCGAGCAGCTCCGACAACGTCGCTACGGTCTAGGACATCATCTTCACCGCAGTCGCCAAGGCGCGGTTGATGGTATGGACCGGACGTACCTGGAATGGAAAGACCAATATTTTCTTCGTGGACCCCGGACTGAAGGTGAGCGCTGGCGCTTCACATTGGGCAACTCGTGAAGAATATCCTCACATGTGGTCGCCCGTACCTTCTTGGAAACTTTGTACTGCTACAGCATTGAGTGCCACCACATGAAATCGAAGGGCGTTGGAGAAACACTCGCCTACTTGGAATGGAAGGGGGCTGAGTACCTAAAGAAGATGGAATATCCAAGTAGGTCACCTGACCTGAATCCCCTCAATTACCCGGTTCGGGCGGAGTTCAATAGGGTGGTCTACGGTGGCGGAGAAATCGACTATCTCGCTGATCTCAGGCACCACATCGCGGTCGCGTGCCAGAATCTCTCGATGGCGCTCGTCCAGAAGGCTGTGGCGGAGTGTCATGATAGTATTTAATATGCTCTTTAATATGGTGGTAAAATGTCCGATCAGAATTCAATAAAGTGTAACTTATAGCGCCTCGAAAGTCAATGAAGAAAAGTGACTTTTTTTGCCCCCCCTGTATACTCTATATCCCGGGGATGGTGAGAATGTGACTACCTACTTCACATGAACATGGCGGTGCCTGCGATTTTGGTGAGATACTGCCATTTTGGGATGATGCTAGTCATGTCCTTGCTCAACACAAGGCATGGCTGTTCAAATGGAAATCTTCCACAAAAATGCATACTCGAGTAAGGTGTGCAGCCACGCCCACTCCATCTGCGGGATGCGGCAGTACTGCTAAGTTCACAGTATAAGTTGCTCGGGTCGGTTTCTGTGTTGCCAGGGTTGCAATAGAATCAGGCACGGCCTAAATTAGGGAATCCCCAGCGAGGGGGGGGGGGCGTATTTGATCGCTGGACAGAGAGGAAACGTTTTTTTTTTCGAGAAAACGTTTCTTTGATAGTCCAATGCTTCTGTTTCACGCGCTGCTCACATTAGGGAGAATTTCAATGAGGAGGTAGTCGCATCTGCTCCTCGTTGGGGGAGGTGGTCGCCCCCACCCTTAGTGGCGTTTCAGAATTACGTATTTACAGAATCATGTTCCAGAATTACGTAATTACGAAGACCGTGGACGCACATAATGGGGTGTATCGTGAGAATGAATCCCGAATCTAGGTAATGCACGTGGGATACGTTACCATTGTTCGCGCATGAAAGCGCGAAGTGGTACTACGCAAAGACCCGGGTGGCAGCTGGCTGGGGTGAAGAGCGGGTAGTACCACTTTCCCTTAGTAGCCTCACCTGTGCACAATGGTGTGCTCACGGCGCGACACACATGACTTTAGGGGGTACTGTATGCGCCTCGTTTCCCCGAACTTGCAAACATGTCTGCAAGCTCAGCGATTTAGTATAGCCAACCGATCACCTAATGCGTAATAGCTTTGCCTTTTTGCAAGGAACATGTTCAACCAAACTGAAGGTGTTCCATAAGTGACAAATTCGGTCCGCTGTTGGCTGATTTCACGGTTTCTTAAATGGAATATAATTATGCAAACTACAGTAAAATTAGTATACGTAAGCTGTTCATCCCATACAAATTTATCGACAATTTGCTCGTCGTACATAACCATGAAGAAAACAGCGTAGGAGAATAATTTACTGAAGTCTGAAATACAGTTTAGCTAAAAAAAACTCGTATGTGCAGCACATATTAACTATTTATATTTGTTAACAATTGACAAAGTGAATGGTAAGTTAAGCCTTGAACTCTACTACGATCTATTGTACTTTTTCTTTCAATAAGGAAGCTTCCGTTATATACACACACGCAACCAAGAATAGCAAACTTTTTCTCATTGCCATTCATTCTTTTGTGAAGCAACGGCTAGGATTAGAACACTTTTGTGCATGGCTACAAGGAGGACTTCATTATAAGCAGCATTGTTGGACATATCCCATGTTTCTATATTACAAGTATTCAACTGCAAATAAGTATAAAAAGATAGGAAAACTTCTCAACACGTTGACGACGATGGCAGACAATGGTGGCTGACAGCCAGTCTGTCTCGTGGGACGATGGCAGACAATGGTGTCTGCCACTATATTGTTCTAATAATAAAGATGTACGAACAACCAAGTTTGCTGGTAAAGTATCCTTACAAGGGAACCCCAACAGGTCGATCCGGCCATTTACAATGAGATGTATACGTATGGACGTGTCTTGAGCCGCTGAATCCGAATCTGCCCTCCGATTTTGCGGAACGATTCTCTGAAGGGAGTTACGGACCATTTAATCTTTGCTGTGTTTGCACAAGCTGACCAGGAAAGGCCAACACGTCAGCCCGGCATTTGCAACGAAATGTACATCATTGTACTCACCTTGCCACGATGAACACAAGACTATCTTTAAATTTGCGGAACGATTCTCTGAGCGGAGTTGTGAGGTTTTTCTTTATTGCTTTCTTCTTCCGGGCGCGCCAGCGCCAAAGCGTTAGCACCTGTAGCGCAACTCACAGCGCTCTTCGCGCAAAACAGGTATCATATTCGTGTTCAGGGGGTCAAATAACCCCTAGAGACGTCACCCCAGCGGAATCCGAGGTTCTAACTCATTTTCGAGAAAATGGGTTATGAATAGCTGTGGCTGACTGATAGCCAAAGCGATACTACGACTACCATACTGATGATGACTGGTTTTCCAACTGAAATACCTCTTCATGTGCCTTTTCGCAAAGACATTACCCGGCTTACTTATTCTTGCCGTTTGCATCATCGTCCTCTTTACCACGAGGTAGTTCCATCTCGAGACCATTCACCAACGGTAGGTGAGCTCCCCTATGCTTTCGATTACCCATGAAACAGCACACATTTTCCAAGTTAGGTGGAAATATCAGATTCGGCTAGAAATTTGTCCCCAGGGGTAGTTTGACCCGCTGAACATGAATATGATGGTATTTCATTGCAAAAACCCTTGTGACATGTGGTTATCCTCATAATAAAAAAGTTTTCAAGAGGAACCCTACATGGGGAATCGCCCGCCTTTCGTTGGCAACTAATCAAGAAATTAGGCGAAATGGCCAAATAGAAATTTCGGAGGGCTCATACCAAGTGTTTTGAATGAAAAGCAAAAGATTTCGATAGCCAAGGATTCCAACATTCGACCTCGTGTCTCTGAAGCAATGCACTTATCCACTAGGCCATCGGCGGCTTGCCGCATGCAGTTATCCTTCTCAACTTGAGCAAACGGAGCTAAGATTAAATGGTCCGTAACTCCCTTTGGAGAATCGTTCCGCAAAATCGGAGGGCAGATTTGGATTCGGCGGCTCAAGACACGTCCATATTTATACATCTCACTGCAAATGGCCGGATCGACCTGTTGGGGTTCCCTTGTTAGGGGTAGCTTGACCCTCTGGAACGAATACCACAGTCGCTTGGCACGAACTGCCTGGCGCCCGCGCCACAGGCGCCGGCGCCAAAATACCATAAATCACCAAATTCGCTGAAAACTTGTCTCCTGGGGCAGCTTGACCCCGTGAACACGAATATCACAATCGCTTGCTACGAAACTGCTTGACGCCCGCGCCACAGGCGCCAATATGTCCTAGGTCATCACATTCGCTGAAAACATGTCTCTTAGGATAGATTCGACTCCTTGAACAATAATATCATATCCACTTAACCGGTTGACGACGATTTTAGTCAACGGTGGACGACAGCCAATTTATCTTGTGGAATGGTGTCACCCTACGCTGTCCGACAGTTATTATATGACTCAAAATCTGTGATTGTTTCATTTTCTTTTCAAAAAATTAGTTTAAGAACAAATATTTTCGGGCCAGGGGATGCGATATGGATCTTTAGGAAGTCAAAATAATCCGGGAAAAATTTTCAGCTAAATACGTCCCAGAGAAGAAGTTCTTAAAAAATGGTCAGATTTTGGAAGATTTGAGTGCTTATAGCAAACTGTGTAAAAGATTCGAGATTTGTATACGTTTCGTGTACTCATAACTTGCATTCCTTGATACACTTTGATCGTAGTCATTCATTTATTTGTAAATTACTGTTTCAACTAAGAAATAATACGCCGTCCCACGCGCAAGTTGTGAGAAAAATGGCTCGTCGTCAACGTGTGAAGAATGTTTTCGTTGTCGCGATGGTTAAAGTAACGGTCCGCGATAAAAAGCGTAGGCACTAGCGTTGAAATATCGAAGACATGAGTGCCTCGCTTGTTAAGGGAATATGCTAAAAGGAATTTGGAAATGTGTCTAATAGGACCCTCCTGCCTCAAACAATTATACGGGCAGCCGAACCCCGCGTTGTGACAAGTCCAGGCGACTGATTCCTTGTATAGGACGCTATGACTTCATAAGATACAGTGGAGCGTCCAAGGGAGGTGTCGTTGGAACAACTTTGCGCTTGAACTTCAATACCTTACAGCTTTCCGCCACGAAACTGTGCAAGGACTGTCCATTGCGGGTCACACTACTTTCACACACAATCCTTTGAGTTTTCATAGGTTATAGCTGACCGTTCCTTTGATCATAATCGATTAACAATCGTTTCAAAGAAGAACTACCGGTGGACGGACTGACTCAGTGATCCCTTAGCTGACATCAAAAAAGCGTCTAGTGTTACATGTCGTGAAATGTCGAAATCGAACTTCTTGGATTTTTCGAGACAATTTTGAACCGTCATAAGATGCGTCGTTTCTCGACCGTACACTATGGAAAGCTTCAGCGGCATCCAGATTGTGCACAAAAGTGAGAGTATTCATAAAGGGTTCATTTCTGTAAGCTGGTTAATCCAGTTTAATTACTTGACATTAATTGAAGTTGAAACCTCTAGGCAAAAAATCACCTTGTCTGGTAGAACAAAAGTTCTCTATCAGGCAGTATGAAACGCACAAAGAAATGAACACTGTTCATGATGCTCAACTCCTTTATTGAGCTAGCAATATTAATGAGAGGTCAGGAGCCAGTGCAGCCAATTAAAGGCAGAGCCCGCTATCATCCGCCATCACAGATTGTGGATTAGGGGTCTGCATACAGACGACAAGGTCCTTAGTAACTCAATAGTGGAAAAAGCAGGAAGAAACATGCTGATTGCCCTAAGTAGAACTCCATTTCGATCGCAGTTTGTACATGCCCAGTTGACTCTATCCAATACTAGGTCCCCATTTCGTCTAGCCGGTTCCCCGATGAGAACTCCGCGACCGTACGAGTGACGGTTGTCATGCTTTTTCGTCCTGCAGCTTCGTTTTCCACTGGAAGGAGGTTGAAAGGTGGGCCTCGAAGGCGGAGTCTGGAGGCGGAGTCACTGGAAAAAGGAGGCGTCACTGAACCTATATTGCGCTATAGCGCCCCTCCCTTACAATTTTTTGCCGCGAAACCGGTACAAGGTTGTTCGTCGCGGACCACACTACCCTCCCGACGCCATATTTTCAACTTCTACAGCTGATCGCGAACCGTGCCTTTGAAGCAATTCCATCCCACAGGCGACCTCACGCGGTTCCTCTACAGGCGAGTATGGAAAAGTGCTAATTGAGGTCACCTAACTAAAGTGACACTCCATCGCGGACCATACTACCCTTCCCACACAGTCTTTTGGATTTTCACAGGTCATCACCTCACGTATTTTGCTTCCAAACTTTTGGTCCCTAAGTTTATGATTCCTTCGACCGTTAATCGCCTATCGATCCTTTTACCTCACACTATAGGTTATTAAGTGGAATCGAACTTAATGAATATTTTCTGCTTTTGTCGGTATGCTTGACAACTCACTTGTATTTTGTACCGTTCTTGTTCTTGTGTTCTTCTTATTGCACAATTCTGCATGAATGATTATGCGACAGCTTCCCCACTGTTCTTCAACTGCTTCCCTTGTTGTCCTTATTTCGTCAACCCTTCAGTCCCGGGGTTGACGAAATAACCATGGTTTGTCTAAAGGGGAAAGAGCCATACCATTGCTCTACTGTAGAGTCACCCTACCCATGTCTATTTTTTTTCTGATCAGTGGGATCCTGCCTGCTGCAATAATGCTAGGATCAGAAGCTTTCCGCGCTTCTTCGCATCCGCGCTCATCCTCCTAGTGATCCAAAAAGAGCTCTCTCCCCTAGCGATCCAAACACCAGTCTCTATCTGAGAATATCTCAGGGATGGTTTGTCCTGTTAACATTGAGTGATTGCTGCGTCATCTTTAATAGCAGTAGTATTTGGCTAGCTTCATTCATGAGGCGGATATCCTGATCGTCCTAGTTAGTTTTCTGATACAGATTACACTCCATATCGCTGAGCTAGAGTAGGCGCGGCATTTGAACATGGCACGAAGCTGCAGTTGTGTAAAGATGGAAATATTCCACCAGAAGCATAGACACCTTCAGGTTAAGTTGAAGAATGCAGCCCCGCCTACCCGATCTCAGGGATCTCGAGAATATGTACCCTCTGCTGTTTTTGACCTAAAAAATTTCCCGTGCATGCGAGAAGCGTTGTTACGATTCTGGACGAACTTTTATATTCTCTCAGTCATCAGAAAAAGGTTTTCTACTCTTAGAATTTTTTCAAAACTCATGTTCCCATTTTTTCTGAGCAAATCTCTACGTATGCTGAATACACCCGGGACCGCCTCTATGCAAGGATCTCCGTATTATTTCCTCAGTCTTTACATGGATAACCAGTAATTTCGTCTGTTTTTTTGTTTTTTCACTTTCATATGAGATGTGTGTTCCGAAAACGTGTTATGATAACTTCAGCACATAAAAAGATGCACAAAAGATGATAGGCCACTAGAAACAGCGCAGAGAGAAAAATGCATGACACGCCATGTGTGTCACGCGGTATCGAATGTGTCAAAACGGCTCTGAGCGAGCTGAACTTCCTCACAAGCGAAGTGTTTGCTTCTGTAAGTTGACGGGGGCAGCAGTTCCTTTGAAGTCTCCCCACGGTGTCAGAAGTGATTTTTTTGAGTTGGTTTACAATTGAATTAGGTGGGCGACATTGTTCAGTCCATATGAAATGAAATGAACAATCCACTCGATTAGTTCAGGATGGTTGGGAAAAACCAACATAAAAGAGAGAAGCGTACATCAATCACAATTATTCAATAGCCTGGTATCAATGACGCAGACCGTATCAAAAAGGCATTCAAAAAACTTTTCCCCACAGAATGTGCAACATCTGGGAGTTAGGAGCCATTCGCAGTTAGTAACTTGCGTGGGCTTGCCTTGCTTGGCTTGCCTTTGCCTTGCCCAGGCTGACCTTTCACCAAATATTATCACTCTTAAATAACTCAACACAAATATTGTGTTGACCACCATTAAAAAAATTATCATCTGTATTAATGGTTAACTTGATTGTGGCGACACCCTTCCCTGCTATATCCTTTAACTTCAGAATGATGTGGGCACGTGGTTTGAAGTTATATTGGCTAGTAACTTTTTCGTTTTTACTAATGTGTATTGTGGTCGTTTTTTTTGTAAGGAGCACCTTAGTGCAATACTAAAATAAATAAATGAACCTTTCAGCAATGGTTATTTCTTTTCTTCTTTTTTTCGTTGCTTCGTGATCTTTTTCGGTAGAAGAAGGCAGGCGGGGACAGACAGGCTCATTCCGCCCCTCCTGGCGCCGCCCACCTGAATTAGAACTATAAACTATAAGATCTTAGAATTTTGTATGCTCTCGAAGCTACAATTTTTAATACCCCGCAGCCCGTCTCTCTGCAGATTATGCAGAAATAAAGCACGAACTGCAGGAATTTCGCGATGAAGCACCTATCAGCTGATTAAGTAGGCCATCTGCGTAAGATTAAGACGGGATAAAGCTTTTGACGCTGATCGATTCTTCTTTGGAATGTGCATTCCACTTCGATTCAGAGTCGTAAGCCTATGTTGAATGCGATTTATCCTCAATCACTTAACGGCGCAGATAGTAATGCTGTTGTTCTCCCAATAGAGTTTCTTACTCAGTATGCTGGCCTTCAGAAGGGAGGGGGCGAGAGGGGTACATATGAACTGGTCTGCACCTAGGGAAAAATAATTGAAGATGAAATGTTCAAGGCATTTTTTGACAAGCGGAACCTTGACCGAACTTGTGGTGAATGGCTCCACCTGTGGCAACACTACCTCTGCTCCTATACGTATTCTCGAGTATTGGATTTTACAGTTCAATTCTGACTTTGTAGGTCCTAACGTACTTATAGAAACGTTTAGTCTTCGCCATACTTACTAAGCACAGTAGAAAAACAGCGCTTCTGATTTCAGAGTTGTACGAGTATCCGACAAGTACACTTCATTTCGGCTGCAGGGGCGTACCAGAGGACTGGGTTTGATGCGGCGCTAGCATGTTTTCCACCAATTGCTGTCGCTTACTCCTTCTACAATTGGTGGAGAATGCCGGTGCTACGTCAAATCCAGCTCTCCTCAAAAGCCCTAGCATCCGCAGCGAACAAGACCGTCCAGATGCAGTGACGCTTGAGGAAAAGCCTTTAAAGCCTAAACAAGGGAGCAGACATTCGTGCAGGCCATGAAGGTGGATGATAACTAGATGTGTGGGTGAAATCAGGCTAAAGAAGGTCCAAGTAAGCCAGCATTCGATTCCTACGAGGTTTGAAATGACAAACTGGTGACCCGTGAGCAACTGCGGACTGCTCACCGTACAAGGCGAAGGGACCACACCTATCAAGTATTCGCGGAATGTGCCTTTAAGTTCTTCTTGGCTAGTTTCTAATTTTGGACAAGGTTCCTGGAAAGGAGGAGCAGTTCCAGCTCAGAACATGTTATTCAGAGAACAGCATTCGGCACGTCTCCGATATCAATTATGAGAGTTTTCCCCTGTCATAGTAAGAAGCCCCAGGATAAGGAGGATTATTGTTGCTGAGGAACTAGAAGAAGCATCTATAGAGGATGCGGAGGAGGGCATCGCTTCTTTTGTTGTTTAGACAAAGACCACACTTTCGTTCGTGTAATGCATAATGTACCACTACTGTGGCTAGAGTTGCATTTCTAAGCTTCCTGTTCTCCCTGCAGCTTCTCTACTACTCCATGGGAGTACTGAGTAATGCATGCTCTACAAGTCTAGCTAAAAAGGTAAGGATCTTCTATCGGGGGCGATTTTCGAAAGTAACCCTGAGAGCCGCGAACATGGGATAAATTATTGAAGCACTCTCATCAGGCAAATGTTGTTGCCATATCTTAGCGATGAGTATCATTGTGATCGACATCGTCGTAGCACCCGTCTCGATGAAGCATTCCTCGTAGAGTCACTACTTCTAGAGGTATTACTTGTTTTGTTTACTTTTTCAGAACTTCGTTTTCTTTTTTAAGGATTCTAAAATCTTCTTTTCTTGGAAACTTGCCTGTCTTCGTCAGTCTTGCCACCTTTTCCTGCCTCGTTGTCATACAGTAGGACACTTACCGTGGCCATGTAGCTGTGATGGAAGCTTGCGTGACATACGATTATCCTTCGTTCACATCACATCCTGACACTGATTTTCTCGCCCTAGCTTGCCAGATATTCCGCTAAAATTTATAGAAACTGCAGAATGACTTTCCTATGTGATCTACATTCTTTGAGATTACTTGAACTTCAATATTTGACTTATCAACGAATTATTCACGCCTCCTTCATCACATTTTTATTATATCAAAGCAAAGCAAATATTTCTCCTATCTTTTCCCTCTGATATTCTTTAATGCCTTAGTCCAACAATTTTGCTACTGTTCCATTGAGCTTTTGTTATTTTTTGATTTATTCACTGACACTTTTCGTAAAAGTACGTAATAATCAAATGGCGAACTCTTTTGGGAGAGGCCTTACATCTGATTTTCATGCAGAGTCGTCTAAGCGCTTGAAACTTATTAGGCTTGTGCAAATGTCCCCCGTGCACGGGCTAGCCTCGACTATATCAGTCTTCTTGTCTTCCGAAAAAAAAACCTAAAAGCAAAGAAGGCATAGACACTCCAAATGAGAAACAAAATTCATTTAATCGCATCAAAAGCCTTCACTTCTTTTACAAGTACAAAAAGAAAACTGACCAGTTGACCATTTTTCAGTACATTTTTCATTGAGAGGCTGCTGTCAGGAAGGCGAGGCGGCCATATTAGCAAGTGGGTCTATCATAAGCGCGGTCCAGGGACCAAGTCCCGCACAGGCCAACAACGCCTTTAACCATACATGAATGGTAAGCTGGTACCAATTTTGGAGGAATAGAACTGTACATCGGCTGAGGCTCGCAACTCATCGTACAGGCCACATCCCATGGTAGCAGTGACACGATAAGTCACCATGACATGTAGGAGTAATACGCCTAGCAGGACGAAATTCGGCACCCCTGACAAAAGCTCAATGGAACAGTTGCAAAATTGAGCAGACGCTGCATGCCGCCTCTGCCAAGGAAGGTACCCTTATAGCGCCCTATCAAGCTGCAACATACCGACAGGGCCCAGCGTGCCTGCCCAGCCGCAGATGTCCGACCAATGCTCATGCTCGTAGCGCTCCATTCGCGCAGTACAATATGAAGCGAAGAGATATGAAGCGGCTGTGGTGTTGCATGGGAATACGACTTCATACCTGCAGCCGTGTCTACCGTAGCGGTTATGGCACGATGCCAACGGGGAACTCGTCCGAAATTGCTTTCTGAGTCGTGTAGAACAAAGGCTTTTTGCAGGTTTTTGACCGTTTCACTTCGCTTTTTCGCCATTTTCCCACTATGTAGCACTTTTGCTACCGTTTTAGATAGAGTATTCAATTATCGTGCCCCATGCCTTTGATAAACCACTACGACTCTGAATGCGAGTAGAATAGGTACCGCATTCCAGAAAGGGACAGTCGATGGCGAGGACTTGATCTTTTTCTTTATAGCTTATTTTCCAGAGGGTAAATTGCTATACATATGGAATCAATAGCGAACTCCGAGGGAAAGAGCTAACTTCATTCCTTAATTTCTTCCCCTGCTACCCGGGTTGGTGGCAACCCGAGGTCAAAGACGATCAGTTACGTGCTACGTAGCCATTCGTGGGAGTTGATATCCTAGGGGCGTTCACATTGCTCTATATGAGAGACTGTAAGGGGAAGAGTAAATGAATGGAGACAACCTTGGCATGACGGGAGGTGTCCTGGATTGCAACCTACAATTCTGCTGTCATTTCCTGTCTTATCATACAACTTGTGTCACCTTCGCCCTCCCACCCGGGAAGCTTGTGGGTTTGTGCAACGGATGAGGGGAATAGTCGGAACTCTACCTTTGCATGAATTATTCTGAGTAATTTTTCCGTCATCAGTAAGAACAGAAGGTATTATTTCTTGACTGCATGAGGTGCAGGTTCGAGGTTCGCCTTTAGCTCAGCATTCCTGTAATATGTCGTGATAGAATTATTTTTGCAAAAAAAAATTGAATGCTTCAATTGCCTCCTAGACACTTTCGCTCGACATTATTTGAAAAAAGCCGGAAATTGTTTCACTGAAAGTAATTCAGAGTGAATGAGACCATTTTCCTTTCCACTGTTGCGTTATTCCTTTTCTTTTTGTGGCATGTTGGGTGCTAACGCTAAAATCTTTGCAGGGGCGCCTAAACTTCTTAGCAGAGCTGGAAGTAGCTGTCCTGATAGACTCACCATACTAGACATCGATACACCCACCCCAAAGGTCCATCCGCCTTCGCATAGACAAAAGTCCTTTTTTCTGTTACGGTACCTCTACCCTTTCACCGTGTCCTTTGGACGTCCCCTCCAAATATTAAATTCCATATCTTTCCTATTGTCGTCCCCATTCGAGGCATTTTTCTCTTTATTCTCTTCACTTCAATATTTGCACTGCTGGTTCGTGTAAGCCCATTTCCTCTTTTCTAGGCACGGCGCCGTTTCAAGAATACTTTCAGGATTGGCCTTTCAATACTTGAATACCTGGGCTTTTGGCGGTAACTCGGAAACGGGGTTTTTTGGGAATGCTGCCTTCAATAAAGGCTACTTCCAGTAAATGCTATGTGCTTGACGGCAGCTACCAATCCATTGCCATGTCTCCTTCTCCTGCTCACAATTACCCTTCTGCTTTTTTCGGAAGCTTCATCTTATGCTCTTTAGTTCGAACCGAGGAAATGACCTTTGAATCCTTAAACAATTTCATAGTTGCTTCCTGGATCATTCACTCTGCTTGAAGACACATTCCACAATCACTTTCAAAAATTAAAAGGAATTCAAAAATTCAATAAAATCCTAGCCAAGCATCAGCGGTTCTATAGAGCTTTTGCAGCAACTCGATAAAAAAAGGAAAAAGCGGGGCGTACAGCGAACACGAAATGGAAAAATTGGGGAAATCAACAACCAGAAAAATTTTACCGCGTCCCGGAAGAAATTTTTGGAACACCGGTCTGACCAATTACGACCCCCCCCCAAGGGCCGAGTGCTACGTCCTGATCGGATTCTCCTAACGGTGCTGTACCCTCCGTGTAGCTTTCAGCGTAGCAACATGAGATTCGATGGTGCACCTCATGACCGTAGTGTCTTGTTTAACCCCCACCCCCCACCCCTCCAACCAAAGACAATTTCCACGATTGCATACTGTGTGTAATGGTGTTCAGCTACGAATCTATGGGCGCTGCGTGAGTTTCTAATGATTGATAAAGCAAAAGGAAACCGTCGTAAGCACCCCCGGATGAAAACCCCTCAAAAGTGCAATTGTACGAGTTTTCCGGACCTGTGAGCAAAGGGTACCCTGCGGCTCTATGATTAGGAAGTAACTCTTATTTTCAACGAAAGTATGAAAACCCCAATCCGACTGATAAAGATGAAATCTTGAAGCATGCAGAGTTGAGGACGATAGTAAGAACATGTGGGCAATGTGCAATTTCCTAGGCGGAGCTGGAGGCGGGGTCACTGAAAAAGGGCGGTGTCGCTGGAGCAACTAGACTCCATAGCGCCCTTACTTTATAAATTTCAGCCGCAAAACGGATATAGGGTTGCCCAACCCGGACCACATTGGCTTTCCAAGGCAATCTTTTAGATTTCAAAAGATGATCCTTTATGTTTTGTTCAACATCAAATTTGATATTGAACTCGGTAAGGGAAACTGGTTTCGTAGCAGCGCGACAACGGGAGAGTGTTTATAAAATTCCATCAGTAATATTATATACTCGCGCTATACTCAACATGAAACCTTTGCTGGACAGCAGCTGGAAGAAAGAGGAGGATTTTTGAGGGGAAGGGACTTTGGGGGAAGGTGCGAGTTCACTGCTATCACTGAACCGCATGCAGACGAGAGAGTCCAGAGAAAAACAGAAAATTGACGACATTAAAGGGATTAGGTTCAAGTTGTCCGTGAATCTCCATAGGCGCGGAAATACGTCCCAGTTCTCTTCAAAAGGACAAAGACGCTCGCACATTGGCTGATTCCGACAATCATTGAGCATGAAAAACGCATTCAAGTGAAAATACATTGGTGAATGGAAGTGAAATTAGTGCTTATTCCAGGAAGGGATTGACTGGTGCTAACTGCAATACTTTGCAGTTCATGATTTGATTAATATGGCCCATACATCTTCTTAGAACCCGGAACAAAAGACTAGCTGTAGGCGTCCGTTTCCTCGATCCATAGCTGTTGCTTTTGCTCAAGCATTATACTCATTTGATATTCTATTAATATTCAGACGAAATCGAAAACATCTTCAGACATCACGGCTAAAATAGGGTACACCCTTGTACTCCTCCGAACTTCTCTGTCTGTCCCATTTATTTTCACCCCCCCCCCTTTTTCTCTGATCCTACCCTGCCTCGTGTCGTTCTTTTTTGCATAATTATTTATTCATTGATGAGGCCAAGTTAGGCTACAAGACTAGAGAAAAAACAAACCCGAATTGACATAATGAAAAATGAAAAATAAAAAATACTAAAAGCTGAAGAAATTGGAACTGAAAATGTATTTGAATTCATATTTGCTGTGCTTTAGAGCAATTTAATGATACTGTCCATTCGCTTTGGGAGAATTTTGTCCCGGAGCTTATGTTCACGGGGAGATTCTTTTCCCCATCAGGTAGTGAGGGAGGTCCAACTGTCATGAAATCGCGTGATTTTTGCTTAGTGGATTGGCGACTAACCAACTTTTTTGCGTGTCTGCAACTTGCCGCCGGACCTCTTTTGCCTATATAAAAAATAGTTCTATTGATTGGCGACCAACCAACTTTTGATGTCTGCCACCTACGGCCGAATTTTTTCCCTATTTCCGAAAAAATCCTTTCTATATTTGGAACGCTCCTGGGCTGACAGTGATATGAGGGCTAGAAGTCATGCCGGAATTGTCAGTGGTCTGTTGTGTTCCATTTCAACACCAAGACACCAAGAAAAATCTCCCAGATCGTCTAGCTTGGCCTGGGATGAGCCTAGATGAAGTGTAAAAGGGGAATCGCAGTTCAAGTATTCAAAAACAGAGGTCGATAGAACTCCTGATCTCTTGAAAGTTACGTCTGTGCACTAGCTCTCCCCATATGAAGAGCAGCCTTGTTAACTGCAGATGAAGGGGCGTGTCAGATGGGATGTGTTTAGCGTGCACCCTCACCAGCTGTTGATGCATTTAAGCGAAAAGAACTGGTGGAAAACGACTGGTACAAACAATATGGTACAGTCTCACGGCTTGCCGAGAGAACGGGAGAAACTTACCGCGCCGAACTCGTTCCTCTTGACACGCCCCTCAGTCCGCAGCTAACAAGACCACCGCAGGTCGCCGTAGATCCCACAGTGCCTCCCTAGTCAAACGTGATCGCTGCAAATCCGTAACCTGTTCAAAAAAATTCGTTTTTCATGCTGCATACCAGAAATTGGTACCACGTGAATAACGACTGAGTCGTGATAGAGGGGGGAGGGGGAGGGAAGGAGTTGTGTGCGATCGGTGAGGGAGGAGATCGTATTTGGTGTCGAGAGGATTTACCCGACTGCTAATTTTTCCCATTCAACGCGCGCTAGTTACCCTCTTCCCGATGTTTGGTGGAGCGGCAAAATTATGTCCTATTTCTCATAGCTGATCGAGGGCGATGTCTACCCTTGCCCGCCCCTCCCACTCCCATCTCCACTAGACGGTAAAAGATATTTTGGGAAGATTTGGGTGTGTCCTGACTGGTGCACTCTCCAACCATTATACGCAGTAGGGTACCCCATTTGATCATGGATTGGCTATAGGTAGGTAAGAGATGGGACAGGACTGGTTATTCATGGAATATTTCAATTTGAGACGGCTGTCATCTTGCCTTGTGTTGTAGCAATGACATGATTACAATTGTCCCAAAATAAAAATATCCAACCAAATGAGTAGTCGGCGCCAAATTTGAAGGAATCACGTAGCAGTACCCACAGTATCTCAAACATTTGGAGTATCCGTAACGTCAAAGCGAGTCCCAACGTTGAGGTGCAATGCCGAAAACTTTCTACAGATCATCTGCAGCTTGGGGACACTTCCTATTTTTTTTCATGTGATATACATATTTACTCTTCGCTATGTTCTTGTTAGCGGAAATTACCTTATTATACTAATATTATATTGCATTATTATTATTATTATCATATTAGAATAACTTGGTCACTAATTTAATTCATTCATTGTAGGAAAACTGGATGCTGTAAAAACAGTTCGTTCTGGTCGCCAGCAGGAAAATGGCCATGCCCACTATCACCTTATTCGGAGTGATGTTCCAGAACCTATTTTTCTTCTCCTCTGAGGTTCCCCATGTCTTTGTGCACTAAGCAGCGCACGCATGAACCTTGCGTGAAAGGAGTGATACCCAAGCAAGCACTGCGAGTGCTCATTGCTTAGAAATGAACTTGCTCGTTTCCAAGCAAGACAGATCTGTTCGTTCTCGAACTACGACAAGCGAGTGAAGAAAAAGCTCCTCACGCTTTTATTGCGGGGAGAAAAGGCCGACGAGGTTACAGTCGTGAAAGGTCTTCAGGTGGCTCCTCATGGCATTCTCTTTGCACCTAAAGAAGCATTCAGCAATTGAGTGTTACGTAGAAAGCCTCCACTTGTTTGGTAACCGCATCCGCAGCCGCAGAGAGAATGCCACCTTTGTCATAGTCATATGATAAAAAGGATAAAAGGATAAAGTCTTCGCCGTTGATCAATCCCTTTGTGGGATGCGGCACGCATTCTACTTCCATTCAGAATCGTAGTGGCTTATTGAATGCGATGTGGCCTATACAATGACTTGCGGTGGCCAGCCGATGTACAAGTCAGTGTTTTATCCTCCCAGACGAATCTGGTACCAATTCACCGTCCCCGGAGGGTAGAAGGCTTGGTTGGCCTGGGCGGGAGTCGACCCGGGATTCGAACCCGGGACCGCGCGAATGGTGAGCGCCCCACTTGTCACTACACCATCTCCGCCTCATTCATATGATAGTGTGAGAAAAAGTGCCAGGGAAGCCTGACCTGCATTTATTAGGTTGGCGGGAAAGTTTTGTCACTTATTTTCCGAACTCAAATTACTTGCCCATTACCAAGAGTGGTAACCGGTAATGTAAGCTCTTATACAACAAGGAGTGGTCTCTCTGTTAGTACCACTCGCTTGCCTCTTGCTCCTTCTGCAATATGCACAAGGATTTTATCCGCTACCATCAGCCCCGACCCATCCAACAACTTCCACAAACTATTTCACCCACCCTGACGCCAGCGTGTTAGCTGCAGATGCCAAATTGATGGAGCTGAATAAGCACGATGCCCCCAATCATCGAGCAACCTTACCACGACAGTGACGCTTCAAGGCGGGAGCCTAGGGAGCCTACAGTTTTGATGACGAAGTGAGGTTTGGGTTACCTGCAAACTCAGCTTGAGGGAGCTATGGGTCGGGAAACTGCTGGATGAAGAAGCTGCTTCCTTGGTCAAGGCGTACGCAAAGCAGCTACGAGATCTAAGGCGTATCGTGGATCAGAGGGAAAAATTTGTCCGCACAGCCGGCCCTCACCAAGAGAGTGCAACGCACTTGGTCCAAAAGTTCGAGCCGTACCTCATGCAATGGAGCTTGATCTCTCTCCCCTTGCACTTGTGTAGCACAGACATCGCCCCTTCTAATAGCAAGTTGCCTTCCGTAATCGATCGTTATGCGGACGAGAAAACCTCCATAACCCAAGTTCAAGTCGAAGTTGAGATGGTGTCCAACTTTGCGTCGTGTCTCCCTGCATAGTGAAGCGATGGCATCCATGAGGTGCTCAAACAGTGGCAAGGACCCCGCAGTTACATTGCTGTACAATTTTGATCTTACACTCCTCTCTATAAAAAGAAAGCCTAGTTTGAAAAAAATGTGACAGAACTTTCCCGCCAACCTAATATATTGTCTATATGGCTTACACGACAGCAACGGACACGGCTACTTATCGCGCGTGTTGTCTGTAGCGTAGTAGGACGAGTTCACGTGCGCGTCGACACTAGTGTGTTGGCTTTTGGTAGCCATGAAAGGTTCTGCTTTCCTGAAAAACCATTGAGTAACCCGTATAAGTCCACTTCCCAGATGCGTTTTGGCGTCGCTCAGACTCACAAACGATGCAGTAGCATTAGTGTAACAGTTGACAATTCGTCGATTTATTATTCACAGCAATCTTGGCTTCGGAGTGTTCGCGAGCTATTTTATGTTACGAGTTTGGCCCTATGAATTTTTATTTCTAATGAACAGCCTTCAGTACCGGATTATGCGAAGAGAGCCAGTTTGTAGAGAAGCCGCAGGGTGTCCGTCACCACCAAGTCCGGAAAACTCGTACAGACTGCGCGGCAGTCAGTTTGATCTACTTATTAAGTCGAATTCACTAGACGAGTATGAGATTGTCAGGATTGTTTATAGTATGAATACTATGCGATATGAAGGGCGACGATACACTGAAAAGCGAAAGGGATCAGAAAACGATTGGTGAGAGAAGGGTATATTATAGTGTTGGGGGGGGGGGGACATTTTCCCATAAAACAAACCTTCTCAAAAAGGTCTCCCTTTGGTGCGACACTAGTCTCCATGCTCCCCCTGGTTGCCCGGGGCATTCTGTTTCGAAAATTCCAGGGAAATCCTCTACATTTCTCGATTTTCCCCCAGAAAATTGTTGTCAAGTGGGGGATATTACAACGCAAAACCCGTGGAAAAAAACAACAAATGAAAACAATTTCTTAGAAGTAAAAACGATCTTCCTCCTCTCCCCTCACCCTTGCTAGGGAACCCAACGCGCGACGTGCCCTGGCGAAAAAGGAACCACGACATCATCCCAGCGACAGGCGAAGGCAACGTAGGCGAGACCACTGGGTGCCCGTGGGCTCAAAACATGAGCTCCATGTACCTTTCTTGCCAATTTTCAACTTTTCCATGTTGCACAGCCTCTGCGATCTCGGACCTGGTCTCTTACTGAAAGGTTCAGCTCCAGTTTTTCGCGGACTCCGCTTTTCAGAAGACTGAAGATCTCTCTATCTATTGATGTGCCCTTACAACTTCTTCTCATGGCCTGGTCTAGAATTGCTTGAAGATGTCTCTATCTAGCCCTTACGGTTTATTCTCATGACCTGTTCAGGATTAGTGAACTTTGACTTCCGCTTTTTTACCAACTGGTTGCGATAGGGAGCTCGTGTGCAAGCACTTGTTATTAAAAAACAATTTTAAAAATAGACATTATCACGAAGTTCAAAGGACAGTACTCATCAAGAGCTGATTTATTTACGGCCCATTTATAGTCAACATAACTAGCTTCGAATGTAAAATACGTGAATGTAAGAAAGGTTACATTTAGCCGATTTCACTTTACTTTCTTCATTACTGGTAAGTTTTTTAGCCACTCCATGATCATAACTGAAGATTGTTACTCAAAGTATGCAATTTACCTCTAATTGCCCGTGTTTAAACTCCCTTAACCATGCCTTGCCGTCGCGGAATGCGTATGTAGAGACCACAAGAGCCACTGTTGATAGATAATGCGCTGCTATAGATATGCTTTTTAGAAAGTCAAGTTACTTTACTGGTTTATTCGCACTCGCATTTCGCATTCTCTTCGAATTTCGCGTTTGCATCCTATTTCATATTACCCTGCGGTACGAAATACTTTGAGTTTCATGATTTTAAATTCAGATAATATTACTTGCCGTCAGTTATCTCAAACAGACTATTGTGGTCTGAGCAGCTGAACTCACATGCACTTCCGGGATGCTTTGTCTTCACCGGTAGGTTCTATTTACTTCAGTTACCATTGAGGAATGAGTAAACAAGGATTGCACGCCAGATTCTCACCGAACAATAATTAATGTGTGACGGTATAACAAATGCCACATAAATAACGATGAAATCCTTTGGGATTTGCTTTTTAGAATAACAATCTGTGTGAGTAACCGGTTCTGCACTTTATTCGATCACAGTTTATGGAGTTGTCCCATAGATTTCTTCCGCTTTACAACATCTTTGTTTCTCAGTATTTTTCCTTGAATATATTTAATCAGCAGTACGCCAACGATTTGAATCGGTAATATGTGTCCATCTGTCAGGCAGTAATTTTGTCTCAAAGTGAGGTGGCAATCGAAGAATTAGAAGATGTCATTTTGAGTTGGCCGTAGTCCTCAATATTTCTTCTGTCAGCTGGGGTTAGAACCTGGAGCTGATGGTAGTCCTATACCAAATTCATACGGTGTCACCTCGCTTTAGCCCTGTTTATCGGGAATATGTCGAGTCGTTTTTTTCAGCTTTAGTCGCATACATATAGTCTCGAGAAGGCTATATTGAGTCGTTTTGGATAGATCTTTCTCATTGCTTCGGGCAACTTCTGCGATATTTCAAGAATATGTCGCATTAATTGACTGCTTCTATTTGGTGAATCCCAAAAACAGCATGCCATGTCAGTCCCAGAAAACCAGAAAGCGAGACTCACTTCTTCCAGTTCCGGGTTTGGTTGGGCTCATAGGGCTGGACCGTAGAGCAGAAGTAAGCTATACCATGTGTTCTCCCCATTTTGAGCCCAGCACCGAAAAAAGGTTTGCGATTAGTCATGAGAATGTAAAGCTCTGGAAAGGTAGCGTGGTCGCAGTGTACTACCTCTGCTAGTTTTGTGACAGAAAAGTGGCAGTGACTCCTCCCTTTTTCCAGCGACCCCTCCCCCAGGCCCTTCAGGTTCCTTTCAAAGTCCGCCTTCCACGAAAAGCGCTGCTACTGGACAAGTGAAAAGAAATGAAAGCTCCATCGTCTTTTACGGGGTCGCAGAATTCATTTCAGTTGACTAGGATCTTTCCAAGACGCCTTCTTTTAGGCTCGTACACTTACTTGAGGCCGAATTCTTAACAGAGGCTTTCCGACGTGTCTTTTTTCTTTGTTCCACGCTGACGAGTCCCTTGGTAACTTCTCTTCCATATTTCGACATCATCACTTAGCTCCGCGTCCACGAAAGTTCCCTGCACAGATGTTCAAAAAAATTCTGCGGTTGTTAAGACTTCTCGTGGAAATCGGTCGGCAGTACATGCCCTTCCCATCAAGACATCACCTCCCATCAGGCACATTTAGATGACGAACGATGCTGCACTAGCCAGGCCCAAATGTACGTTCCAAAAAACCCCGCAGCACATAGTCTGGTTCGCTGCTGGTGGGGCTTGTCAGTGTTTCTGGATCTGGCACGGTGCCGAATCCGTTTTCTAACAGTTCTTGAAGCGAGCAAGTGGCAAGACTATATCAGAACAAGTGAGACTATATCATATTGTTCGTCAGTCGTTTTCCCACCAGTTTGTTGCCGTTTACATTGCTCCGACAACTGGCGAAAGACGGGTTTGGCAGTGCGCCCGCCCCACCACCAGCAGCGAACTAGACTTCAGCATCTGCTTGTGATTCCAAGTAATGGAGGAATCTTATTCAAGGCGAATGGACAACCAAGGTGGAGCTGACTTTATTAGCTCTTACCGTTTTTGCCAAAAGTTCGCAGTCTGATCAGCGCCCTGCCTGAGTGAGATACTACTAATCTTTTCGACCGTCACTATCGCCCTGCACTTCCTTCATTAGTACATACTCCCTACGTTGCCCTTCTGTTCACACTAGTGAACCATGGTTCAGGATGAGGACTGCTAATGAGAGATTTGAACTCTCAGCTGTTTGATCTCTGCCCTTTTTACAAATCCTCGCTAAAGCTCCCGTGCTACGTATACCACACCTACCCAGTGATCACTCCGTCTGCAACTGAAAAATAAGATGCGAAGAATATGAGGAGGGGATGTACAGGGGAATCCAATATTTTTTTCTGGACAAAGAAGGATTAGTCTCGTCAATACTCTTAATCCAAGGCGTTTCCTGCATTGTTCCGTTAAAATGCTAACTATTCATGTTCTATGAGAGCTTGCAGAAAACCCTTTAAACAAATCTTGCAATTTATACTTGCGTATGATCTGAACCAACTACTAATTACTTGGCGCTCATTGTTTGAAATCCTCCCCGTAGTGGAGAGTTTTGTTGTTTTCATCAATATTTCTTGTTCTCAGGTTCCCTCATTTATTAGCCGCCTCTATGTCTGTTATAGATCGTCGCAAGGGCAATCGATACCAGGCCTTCAAGTACTGCTTAGTATTGCGAAGGATTTTAAATGCTACTACGACTCAGTCAGCTTCTCACTAACACGTCCTTCACATCATTGAACGAAATTTTCGCGGTTTACAAGGAATCCTAGAAGAATGAAGAGGGGAGGGAAAATAAATAGAGGAGAAGAAAATATTCTGCGCCCGTTTTTAGTCACATTTTGAACAATCTCAGCAGCTCATTTACCTCAAGGAGTGAGCCGGTGGTCAAATTCTCATGTACTAGAGTAGTAGTATGTGATTTACAGGACGTTTATTGTAATGTTCCATGTTCTATTTCCATCGGATTCATTTTTTGGGGCCGCTTACTCTATTATTGATTTGAGTTAATTCAGGGAGAGATCAGTCCGAAAAAGTTGTTTAGTTTGCGTTTCGCACATGCCCCTGGAAGTTAGCGAAAGCTCAGCATTCGTTGCGCCACACACTTGACCTCTCCTCTGAGTTGGCGATGAATTTGAAAGCGCGTCTTGTCGATGCAGCGGCTAGATATCAGGCGGAATGCAGGTCAATGTTTTTCCCATCACGGACGTGATCTAATACGAACTAATCTTTCAAAAAGTATTAATTAGTTCCATAGCGCTGTCGTTGTCGCTTCATACCGCCAACGTGTGGCGCCTCAAACCCACTGAGTTACCTCGGACCAGATTATAAGCTTGGAAAAACAGGCGGTATACAGTCACGCCAAAAACCGCTTGTTGAATTAAATTTGTCAGCTCCGTGAATGCACACGATAGGGAGCTCCATGGTGAGGCCAGGAAGTGAGAACAACGCCAATTTCACCTTACATCTAAAGCACAAAGCTGCTTAGGCGGAAACTGAGTGTTTTGTGCACACACAACTCCTACGCACCTAGAATTAGCGCAGTTTGGGGTACTGTACACCACCTGTTTTCTGAACTGATAACTTAGCCTACCTCGGCACGATATAGCAAACAAGACAGCGCTTATTTGCTTCGAACCTCCTGATTAACAGTGAAATTTCGGGCCGTACGTATTTATAAAAGCTTTCCCCCGAACAATAGAGACTGGCCGTTCAGCTTCCGACAATCATGGCTGGTGTCCTTTCTTTGTACAAGTTAGCTTGGTCGGCGAATGGATAGCTTGTGTCGCATTCACAACTCCAGAGCGAGTAATGAAGGTTCTGAGGCTGCTGACCTCCACAGTAACCCCACCCACCGGTCGTTGCCCCGAACCTTCAGGAAGAACGGCCTGGCGCATCTCTGTGTTTGCATCTGTGTGAACCGGTAGCTTCTCTCACTGTGTTCTCATAGTTTGCCTCAGACCCCTCGCCAGCGCTCGCAGCGTTTCTTCGGTACACCTTCTTCACAGGCTCGTCCAAGCTTAGTAATCAACTGCAAAAACGAGGATCTTGTCTTTTTCCGTAGGTTTTCCACTGTTAAGTCAGTTTTTACCTGCGAATTCATTTCATTTCATTTCATTTATTCAAACCATCATGCACACGGCTTGCTATCGCCCTTAACAACTATGAGGTGGTCACAACTGCCAAATTACCCAACACTCTCCATACGCGCTAGGTTACGCACTTGATCCTTCACTGGGTAGAAGAGTAATCCACTCCGTTTAGTCTTCTCTCAGGCGAGGTAAGGCTTCGTGCATTTTCGTTTCATGCGTTCTTTGAAGTCTGCGTTGGTCCACCTTCATCACTTATTTGAAATGCATAAACGAAACTCTGGACTAGTGACAGTTTTTTCTGGTGTAACGCCCTTTTGACAGAAGCGTGCACTTCATTTCTATCATGCATATTGTCCATTACAGTTTCATGAAGCTGTAAATCCAAAAATGACATCTTTGTCCTTATCTTAGTCCTTTTCAGCCTAGATCGCTGCGTTGACATCGAACCGTGGCGCGAAAGATATTAGAGTGCAAGTCATGGATGATCCACTGCCCTTCAAGATAAAGTGATTGACCCGTTAAAGTAGCACAGGACGATCATCTTCGTCTTACAGATGGCAAAATATTGAAAGGCGTTACTGCTGTTCCTTTTTCAGCTTTTCTTACTGGAACCAGCTGGCAGTGTTGCTTTTTTGAGCCTTCCTTTGTCGCTTCACTGCACAGCTTCAAAAGCTTGTTTCTTAGTTGACAGTTGCGAAATTTGCGGCTTGTGTGCCTCCACGTTGACAAATCAGCTCTACCTGATCGTATGAGACATTTATTGACAGCTTTCAAACTCTCTTCTTCAGTGCCTTCTGTATGCAACTGTTAAGACGTGCAGAGATTTCAGTGAAATCGCTGTTGTTGCCGACAGCAGATCCTTCCAACAGCTTTCGGATTTTCCTTGGAATAGGGGCCTTTTTTCTCGTGTTAGAAACAAGATACCGGCGCACGATCGGTGGTTGAAAATCGGTAGTAGTAGGTGGTCCGCCCCTACGCGGAACCTTGAAACAACCCCGACAAAGGCTAGGTGAAACGTTTGACTGTAACATTTCTGACAGTGAGGTCCAAGAGGTCCAGCGAAGTGATGTGCTCGTAATTTCTGTGAAATTTTGTTCAGGAGACTCAAGCTCTCAAGCTTAAGAGTCCAGTGTTGAGAGCAGGGTTTAGAGAACCGTGAGATACAATGTATTATTGTTCGGTTGGCTGACAGGATTAGTTAAGTAGGGCAAAACGTACGTTGGTGTGATCAGCGAGAGGGTTGTGTTTGGTCGCTGGAGGAGGGGAGGGGTCGTATTTACCGGTCTGAAAAATGTTTTCGGTTGTAAAGTTCTCGGTTTTCTGTTTCAACCGCGCTTATACCCCCTCTACCCTCCCTTTTTGGGAGACAAGTAGAGGAGCTTTTGGGAGAAAAAGTACGCGAAATCTGGGAAAGTGGCAGGAGGCTGCGAAATTCCAGAAATATAGTACGTAGGACAGGCATGAGAAGCGGATCATACTAGACTGCCAATGACGACTGTGAAAAAAAGTGCCTCTCGAGAAGGTTCGTCAAATAAATAAGTAATAAATAAATAATGTATGATAAACTAAATATAATAGTAAGTGTGACCAAATTCTGGTTTTGGGATGAAATGTAAGAAGCTCCTAATGATCTTCTATAGATATTCCCATGAATACTCTAGCTTTTTCATGAGCAGTAGTAAATTCTAACATCAGAGGAGCTAACTAGATCAAAAACCAGTTGCAGTTCCAGTAAGCATGTGCACTCTCGGTGTGTTTGACGTTATATAGCTTCCATACGTAATTAGACAACCGCCTACATCACACTTCGTTAAAGAAAGTAAATCTGACGCGTTTTTCCGAACAAATTATTCATCTTCTTCGGCTTCTCTCGCATCGACCAGCCTGGAGGTGTCCTTTTATACAGGACATTTTATTATAGCGGTTTTTGCTGCTTCCATATGATTTTTCTCCGGCGAATACTTTGTATTTCCTTTTTGAGGATTTGGAGAAACCTAATTGGAATATTCACTTACTTCACTCAGTCTTCTATTTCCACTTCGCCTCCCCTGTGACCTCTTGATGCTTGAACTTTGGATTCCTGAACATTTCGAAAGCTACTGAAATCCTAGGAAGAGGTTTTGCAATCACCAGGGAAACTTGCGCAAAGTAAACTTCCTTAGAGCGCCTGAATTCATCAATATCACGACGCTGTTCCTATGACCACTGCCATAATTTTGCTTCGTTTTCCGTTTTGTATTTTTCCCTTTTTCCTTCGTACAAACATGTTCGCTGCGGATGATGGGGCGTGTCGGGAGGGATGGGTTTGGCGCGGCTCTAAACCCGTTTTTCATAAGTTGTTCAAAGGCAGTTGGCACAATAAAACTCCAAGAGGTGTAGGTCTAATGCGCCTAGAGGGGCAGAATTCGACGAGCAGATGCTGCGTAGAGCCTTTCCAAGGAAGGTACCCTTATAAGGCCCTATCAAGCTGCAACATACCGACCCGGACGCCCACCGCGCCCGCCCGCCCACAAATGGACGACCGTACCTGATGCTCGTATTGCTTCATTTGCGAATAAAATATGAAGCGAAGGAATTGATACGAAGCGTCGCTGCTGCATGGATATATGAGTACATACGTGCAGCCGTACATACCGTAGCGGTTATTGGCAAGATGCCTACGGGAAACTCGTCCGAAATTGCTTCTGAGTCATTAAGAACGAAGGCTTTTCTTCGCAGGTTTTTGACCGTTTCACTTCGTTTTTTCGCCATTTTCCCACTATATAGCACACCTTCTACCACTTTAGGCCAAGTACTTATTCATCGTGCCAGCTGCCTTCAAGCGAGCAAGCGACAAAGTTGTAGTCACTCGTTTGCCACCAATCGTTGCCGCTTGCCTGCCTCAACAACTGGCGGAAACGAAATGGCGGCGTGCCAAACCCAGCCTTTTCAATACCCTCCATCATCCGCAGCGAAATGTAAATGTTTTGGGACAAACCTTCTGGGTACCGGGGTCTAGTAGTAACGAAACTGGTTATGCTTAGAACAACTGAACAGGGCATATCATTGTATAGAGGATTTTTCAGTATGGCCAACAATATCCGTCGAGTGTGGAAGGGAACACTCGATCAACTTTCAGATTTAGTAAATTTGCTGCGCTTTCCTCGCCAGCTAGGAGAAGAGGGGGTATGCAGCGCGTTTGAGAGCGATGAACTGAGATCGACTAAAATAGAGTCCATCAGGGGGAGGAGGGGGAGTGCTGAGTCCCAGATTGTCTCTTTCCATATACAGTTTATATCACCGCGACCTGTCGGTCGCAATCAGCGGTTCCCACCTGCGGCCTTCCCACCAGTGGCTGATTCCTTCCTACATCGATCATTGCTCGATCACCATTGGTAGAGCAAGGCGGCCGGACGCGAGCTCGTGCCGCGCTGCGCTCGCCGCCCCCGACAAATTGCAATGGTATAAACTATACGACCTCCATCCCTACGGCGAAGATACGACCCCGTCTTTTGTCGAGGATACGTCAGCTATGATGTGCCCTATCTGCCCATTTAGTATAATCTGTCATGACAGAATCAACAACAAGAAGCACCACCCCTGTTGAAAGTTACCGTATTGCATCGCACGAGGGAAGCCTCATTAGAAAGAAATTGCTCGAAGCGCTTGCTGTCAAGCGGAAATCTCCCGAAACAGGCATGTCTTAGATGCAGTAAAAAGAGCTTACCTTAGCGCTATAAGGAACTCGTACGTTCGAGGAACATCTTCTATGCCCACAGAATGTCTACAGATTCGTGGCTTCATTGGATTCGGGTAAGCCATTAATTCTCCATAGCTGGGCCTCCAAAAATCTTACAGTGTTGGAATTTCATTGTTGTTCTTTATGATATTAAGTTGTCCGGAAAAGTGTCTCAGTCGAGTTGATGGTGCTTGCACCTATTTTTTGTCATTCATGATTTAAGAGAATCTCATACTGCCTTGCCCTTCCTCAGTAGCGAGATCCTGTAGAGAATCCTTGCGCCGGTATCTTTGATTGGTATAAATGCGTTTCACCATCGCCTGATAAACCCCCTTTTTTTCAAGACTTTTTGAAGCATGTGAAAAGAGCACTTCGGACGATTTTTCTTCGACTATAAATTGGAGGCAAGCCCGCAATTTCGAATAACAGTCGCCTCAAAGCAATTAACCAGGCCCACTCTCTCCCCAAGGAGCTGCTAGAGAAGCGACTTGTGGGCATGGCTCAACTAATTTCGTTCTGGAGATTCCACCTTGAGAACCTCTCAGCGCGCCTCGCATTTGTACCGCATACCTGCGAGGATTTTGAGGGTGGATTTTGGCGAGAGCTGACCATTCCATTCGTCGGCTGTCCCCCTCGGACGGTTGGATTCCTTCACGATGACTTCCCGTCAAACCACAGCTGAAGTACGACTCTCTCGTCGTCTCCTCCTCTGGAAGATAGCCCGCAGTCCAACGTGCCGCGCGCGCTTTGTGCATCAACAACGAGCTCGCGGGGATTTTGGAATGCCAACCGTCGAAAGTGAAGTTTCACTCTGATTGGATTATCGAAACCGACGCCCTAAACCAGCTGAGTGTCTTCAACTCGTGAATCAGGCTTTGTAGTTATAACAAATAGTGGACGTTGCCGACGATACCCCACATAATGCCTGTGGCCAGTGGGATTTTATATGTCCACATGGATGAACAAAAAGCTCGTCGGTATCCGTTACATCAGCGATCGTGTAATACAAGCCGAGTTCCTTATAAGAAAGAGACGTCTCAGGATTAGTTCCAAGTTCCCATATGCGCCCCAACTTCATGCCGGCCAGCACGCGATTGCCAAGCAGTCGATGAGCAGCTTTTCCTTGACGAGGGGAGAAAGCAGCAGCGACATGCCGTCTTAGAAGTCCAGCTGCTACCCCGAGAGATGATCTTCGTCGCCGACTTCAATGCAGGGTCCATAGGACGCTCTCCCAAACATGCCCTGCCTGGATGCGGACCTCGAGTCTGCTACTCTGGGTAAGAAGGGGAAACGTCTTAGAGGCGACGACACTCGCTGTCATTCCTCGCTCCCGCAAGATGGCCTTTTAGGTGCGGCCAACACATTTCTTCACCAGAAAGAGGTGTTTGGTAGAAAAGATGGACATGCAGGAAGCCCAAACGGAACACCCGTACTGATAAGTTAGACACGTACTAGGTGCCCCAACTAAAGTTTTGTCTTCGCGATGTGAACAACGCTTTCCTGGTACTCGGCCCAATCGTCGGGACGGGGTAGCGGGATCACCGGATGTGGACGAATAACTTTTGGCGATGTCAATGCAAGCCGTTGCTCACCCTCGGTGTGCACCGAAAAAGCAAGGCCCGGTTTGGCCACAGAGCTTCGACAAGCTGGAAACTCAGCTCAAGGCTGGCAATGGCACATGCTAGCCCCGCATGGCCACAGGCGAAACGGGTTCCGGGATTTTCAAGCTTCTTACAGATGCGTGCGACGCTAAAAAGGTTGCGGATATGACCTGTGGCTCAAGACTTACCTCAAGCAGGAGCGGCGAGTGGAACGAGTCTCTGCTCGCACAAGGGCACTGATGGCAGAGCGAAGAAAGCAGAAGTTTGGATTGGCAAATGGCTCCACGAATCCCCTGCTATACACGTTGCTATGCCGTACATCCAGAGCCTCCGATATGGTCACTCACAGATGACGTTTGCGGGAAGCACAACGACCGCCGATCATGCGAAAAGTTGCCATCGAAAAAACTAAGGATAAGGCATGCTGAGATCACGAGTTGCGCCCTGATGTGGCATAAGACAAATATCGGACAACTTCAACGATGAGGATGGTTCTGTTGAGCGACAACACCACTAGAAGCATTGGATACGCCTGCGCGTTCTACACGAGCTCGTACCGCCGCCCTCCTCCAAAGGAGACGTTTTGTTACTCTGTGTGAACTGGGCCCGCTTGGGAGCGGGCCGCCCCGTCGTCTTCTGCAGACGAAGCTGCTGGTGAGAGAGGTGGCGCCGCTGGGCAAGTTGCGCGCGGTGGGCCGGCTGAGGGGGCCCGGAAACACTGCGAAATCTGGCGCGTGCCACGCGAATCCCAGGTCTCGAGGAGCGCCCTGGCGTTAACCGGAAGTGATATGTCTGGCTCGCGACCCACCTCGTGTCTGCAAGCGAGTCTGCGCAACCGCAACTCAACAATTTTCCGCAAGCTCAACCGATGTTGACGCGCGGGAAGTTCGTTAGGAAGCGACTAAAACATCTTCCTCTATAAGAGTGGATAGGGTGACTCTCCACACGCGAGTCGGCAACTATAAGACAGAGTCTCCCTTATATTGTCCGACGGCTTCTTCAAAGTTCTTCACCGCCGTGCCGCTAGCCTCATTTCGTGTGGAAGAAGAAGTAACTGCGGGAGCTCTATTTCCCCATGAGCAAATCCTGGAGTCAGACGCGGGCGTTTCTGCCACCGCGCTGACCACATTATGTCCGGTTCAATCTGTTGTATGGAGAAAAGAAAATGCCCAGGGTCCTGGAGGGCGCGGCCCGGGCGCGGGCCCGCCGCGCGAACGGCACCTCGCCTCCCGGGCGCGCACCCTGTATTGAATTGCAGATTACCACTACATATTTGTGTGCGCTTCAGTTGATTATCAAAGCAAGCCTTCCGCAGCCACTATCGAATTTGCGAATGCTATCTGGCGAGAGGCATTAGCTAAATATGGAGTAGACGACTGTACGATTCGGATGATAAAGCAGCTCTATGCTGCTGGCCGATCATTTCTGACTCTCAGTGCTACAGAGAAGATGATCGACATACAACGAGGAGTTCGACAAGGTGATTCACTATCTCCATTGCTGTTCATTCTGACACTCCATTCCTGCCTTGACGACATTGACTGGGAGGATCAAGGGTACCCCATTGGTCAACATCGTCTCAATTACCTCGCATATGCTGACGATCTTTTTCTGTGCTCTCCAACTATTGATGGATTACAAATAATGCTCCGTAAACTCACTAGAGCGACCAGAGGAGGCTTTGGACTAGAAGGTGAACGCAAATAAGACCAAGATGGACCTTCAGACCGAGCTCCAACGGCCTATTCAAAGTCGAGTAAACGGAGGTGAAATGGTCCACAAGTTGACACTTCCTATTCGAAGGTGGGCCGCTACCTTGGGCCAAGTGATCTGGTTTTTCCGCAAGGAACGGCGGTCAGCGCGAAATCGCTCATGAGGGATCAGCTCTCGGCATGAACATCCACAGAAAAGTCTCTAGAACATCTACTAAAAGAAGCCAAGATGACGCCGGATTCGGAGGGCAGACACGCAGACGTTTCAGTGTCCATATCTTGCGTAATGCCTGCACTACTGTGACTGGCCGCTCCCGAGTGCGAGACGATGGGGGCACTAACGAGCGCAGCGGCGCATGGAGGGAGATCGCGTCCCGGGCTGTGCGAAGAAGGGACTCCTCCAGTCGAAGAAGTGGGAGACGACAGATGCTCGGTCTTCGACCCTCTAGGCGACAGGTACCCGAACACAGCCTATAAGAGTCAGGACACAGCTGAAAGACGTCGTTGCTGAAGCTAGAAAACGCAAATGGATATATGCGAATAAACTGATGACCAGAGATCAAACACGATGGGAAGTTCGATTGTTGAATTGGAAGCCCTCCGGAAATAGAGCAGTCGGAAGGCCACGAATGCGATGGGAAGACGATCTCAAGATGTTTGCTGGAACGGACTGGAAGAACATCGCGACTACACCCGAATGGTTTCAGAGCATGGCCCGTTTCTCTGTATATATCAGATGAGTAGCGGAATAAATTGTATTGTATTGTATTGTGGAGGCTGACCCATTCCCAAAACAGTTTCGCATGAAGATGAGCCAGAATGAGCTAGGCCGTTAGCAAATACCACTGTTGAGATGGTCTCGAACGCATTGAGAAGCGTCGAAAAACTCGACAACTGGGAGTGCGCACAATCGGACTGCAGTGACCGGCAGGAATCCGGCCGCGTCTCTGGACGGTTCCTCTGCTTTGCTATTTGCGGGCCAGCAGAAACGAACCTGATTTTTGGGCCGAATTTGTCCACCTTGCTGATGAAAACATGCGGTCATTGTGTGTAACCAGGAGACCGTTCCGCGACAGTGGTTGAATTGCGACCGAACCACGGAGCTAATTTCAGAGCCTGAAGCCCTCCATAACGATTCTTGGCGTCAGCGGCTTGGTGTCATCGGCTGGTCTATCCATATATTCCTGGTCACGGCTTGGGTGCGCGGTCATTCGGCTGGTCTGATCCACTATAACTTGTCTAATCACCAGGCCAAACCATCACAGCAGAACCTACTGTGAAGAAATCGACGAATTGTACCGAAAATTTTGTCAGATGCAGCCAACACTTATCAAAAGAAAGGGTCCGATTCTTTTGCATGACAACGCCCGCCCACACGTTTCACAAATCACTATCCATAAATTGAACGAATTGGGAGTTGAAGTTCTACCTCACCCACCATATTCTCTAGACCTTTCACCAACCGACTGTCACCTTTTCAGACATTTTCAGAACTCCCTTGCTGGAAAATACTTCATCAATCAGGACCAGGCAAAAAAGCCTTCGTGGATTTCGTGAATTTTCGACCACCCAGTTTCAAGTTGATGGGATTTCTCAACAGCTGGTCAACATTGGCAAGTGTGCTGATTCGAATGGTGCCTATTTCGATTGAATCCGATGAGTATTAAAAAAGTTACGATCGTTTAAAGTGAAACACCCAAAACGCTGAGAACTTTCCGGACAGCTACATAAATGAAATACTCCGTCGTTGATCATTTCCTTTCTGTAGGCGGATACCATTTTACTACCATGCTAGTATCTTATTGAGTGCGATGTGGCCTATACAATGACCTTCGGGGGCTGGCCAACCAATGTTCACGTCAGTGCTTTTATATCTGGCGGAAGAACCTAGTACCACCACACTGTCACCTGAAGAAAGGAAGCCTGATTGGCCTGAGCGATAGCCGACCCTGGTTTGACTCTTGGACCGAGTGCGTTGTAAGCCACTTGTCACTGCATCACATTCACGTTGTTGTTATTATTGTCTAAATCAGGGCAAATCAGGGCACATCATTGGTTGGGGATTTTAGTCGAGTCCGCACGACCCCCTCCGGCCTTCTGTCCCTCCTCGACGAACGGGGGGGGGGGGGGGGGAGGGGGAGGGGCCGGGAGTATGGGGGAGTATACAGTACACATGAAACAGGAAAATCACGAAAAGTCAGCCACCTCCTCCAGAAGGCCAGAAAGTGAATACGACCCCCCCCCCTTCGCCCCAACCCCCCAACAATGAGCAAGTACGACCCCCCTCCCCTTTTACAACGTCCGTGAAGCGAGAAAAATCAACTATCAAAATAAATTTTTCTCAGCCCAAATACGACCCCCCTCTCCTGGCGACCAAATACGACCCCCCTGTTGAGGATTTCTCCAACAACGATGTGCCATGGTCTAAATGAGCTCAAAATCCGTGATACGTGATAGGCGTAGCTGCGTAATTCAACCGAACGTGGCAGTGGCGTTTTTTTTGGCGAAATATTTTAATTTTGACACAGTCGTGACCATGTCTCTGTGCAACACACGGCAAGATGACAGTCTCAAAGTGAAGTATCCCACGAGTAACCCGTTCTATGCCATGTTGGTGTGCCACGCCCACTACGTCTTGGGATAAGGAGCTGACATGCGTATTATGCAGTAGCGTGAGTGAATGCGGTGGTGTGTTATTACCTATTGGTAACACCACGTGTTTTTCAGCTATTTCCCCTTAGCGCCTCATTTTCACCATCAAGATCTTTATCATTTCCTGTCTTATCCTACGTTGCCGCAGTTTAATCGCAATCCTCCATTACCACGACGGCACGTCTACGGGCCTGCATGGAATGGCCTTAGTCATAAGCCTGCCTGCTGTGCTCATTCGAGCCGTCGAAAGGGGCAACATATATGATTGGTTCCTGGTTACCTTAAAAAAATACCAGTTTAATTTGGTTCATCGTAAGATGCGCTCTCGGATGTCTTTTTATTTTGGCTTTTTTCATTTCACCCACCCTACGCTATTCCATTTCGGCTGCTCTATTCGCAACGTGGGCCAAGTGAATCCTGTCTAGCTTCTTGTTAGGTTTTGCAAATGGACGACTAACTTTTGGCCTACTCGCTAATTTATGGAGTTTCGGATGGAAATGTCAGCCAGCTTTTGCAAGTGATCACATCGGAGCTCGCAGGTTACTATAGGGTTAAGAGGTAGGAGTTAACACGATAAACTCTGCGAATCTGCTATAAGCCGAACATTCTTGAGACCAATGAGTAAACATTTGGTCCGCAAGTTTGCCTATTCCTCTTTTCTTCAATTCAAGCGCCTCAAGAATCTGATGTTATTTAGTTTCACTTGCATAGGTGCTTGGTTGAATGTTTTGTTCGGTCATTATTTCGATTTTTCAGCTTATTTCAAAAGGCTTAGGCGTGTAGGTGACAAGTGGCGCACTCTACTCGCGCAGTTCTGGGAATCCTGGGTCGACTGCAGCTCAGGCCAGTCAAGTCTTCTACCCTCGGGAGGCAGTAAATTGGTACCAGATTCGTCTGGGAGGATAAAACACTGACTTGTACATCGGCTGGCCACCGCAAGTCATTGTATAGGCCACATCGCATTCAATAAGCCACTACGATTCTGAAGTAGAATGCGTGCCGCATCCCACAAAGGGATTGATCAACGGCGAAGACTTTATCCTTTATCCTTTTTTTCATTTCAAGTGCCTGCATACGGTTCAAATCTCAAGAACTTCTTACTACCACATTGAGCGCCTCTACCCTCTTGCATTTTTGACGTCATGCCAGATATAGCACGGGAAATATCTGAAACTATTATAGAATATGAAATAGCTCGGAAAACTCTTTCATAAAGGTCACTCTTACGGGAACAGAAAACTGCTTTTCCACGGTTTTTTTTAATCTTAGAAAATGCATATAAGTCATGGGACGTTGGCTCAGGGATTAATGTCGAAACTTTTTCTCCCTGTCCAATTATTTATTACAAGATGATGCCATAAGCCCACAGATCCGCTCTCTCTGGTCTTCCAACTCGGGGCTTTTTTTTGAAGTAACAATTGCTAAAAATTCCTGTTTATTTTTCAATAATTATAAAGCGCACTCCCGCGGAGCGCAAGACTGATGCAGGCGAGCGCGATAAATGTTTCTAATATTTCCGGTTCTTTCAAGAATTCATTTCCAAAGGTTTCTGACTTTATGCTCCTTGCAATATTGTGAATGCATTCCATGGTCCAGTCCAACAAGTACAAATCTACAAATCAGGGGTTCAGGTCTGCTTGACTGCCAAACCATTCTTCTCGCTTTCCCTTTCTTCTTTTTCATCATTTTCAGCGACTGCATTGAAATCTTTTCCATCAATTAGTTTTCTTGGTCATATCTTTGCTGTGAACATGAACTGGTGATCCATTTCTGTTGCTGTAGCGCGTCCTATGGATGCATTGTAAATAAATAAATAAATAAATAAAAAAAATCACTCCTGTAGGATTTCTCATACATTCAAAGGCGGTTGGCACGATAAATCTCTAAGACGACTAGGATTAATATGCCTGGCAGGACGGAATTCCTGGAAGATCACTGTTGGTAGATACGGAGATCACTGTTGGTAGAAACCGCTGCCGCGAGCCTCCTGACTCCGCCCCGACTAATTGCTTCGACATCAACCATATATCGGAATGACGTTCTATAGAACTTGAATTCAAACAAGAATGGTGTTTCTACTAAACGAGCTTGCAGCGCTGCTTAGCGCCTTTTCCATTGAAGATACCTTATCAAGCTCCAACATACTACTCCGGACGCCCACCGCGCCCGCCCGCCCACAAATGGACGACCGTACCTGATGCTCGTATTGCTTCATTTGTGAAGTAAAATATGAAGCGAAGGGATTGATATGAAGCGGCCGCTGTGCTGCAGGATATGTGCGTAAGTACGTGCAGATGGAGCTACCGTAGCGGTTATGTGGAAGATGCCCATGGGAAACTCGTCCCAAATTGGCTCTTGAGCAGGAGCGAAGGCTTTTCTTCACAGATTTTTGACCGTTTCACTTGGTTTTTTCGCCATTTTTTTCGCTATGTAGCAAACCTGCTAGCATTCTAGACCGGGTACCAAATTGTCGTGCCTATGCCTTCAAAGACGAAGTCCGCAATCATCCGCCCTCACAAATAGTGGATTAGGGGTTTGAATCAAGCTTCTGTGTAACTCGATAGTGAAGAAGGAAGCAGAAAAAAAGTAGACAGCTTCTCTAAATAGAACCCTGCTTCAGTCCCTTTTTGTACCTGCCCAGTAATTCCATCTCCAACACTACGCCCTCATCCGCGCAGCTGATTCCCCGATAAGAACTCTACGACCGTACAAGTGACGATTTCATTTTTCGTCCTGCAGCTTCGTTTTTCACTGAAAGGCGGGCCTTGAAGGCGGAGTCTGGAGGCGGAGTCACTGGAAAAAGGAGGCGTCACTGAACCTACATTGCGCTATAGCGCCCCTCCCTTACAATTTTTACCGCGTGCAGTGTTGTTCGTTGTGGACCACACTACCCTCCCGACGTCATATTTTCAACTTCTATACCTGCCCTATGTACTCTTCACTGCCCCACTCCCTGAATTAGGCTAGATTTCCTTGTTTCTTGTTTTGTTTAGTATATTTCGCTCGAAAGCACTGCAAGAGTTCACTTGACCCTCTCAGTACGACTACTATTTACGCTTGGCTGCGAAAGGTCCTCTCTATATGAACCCTGGAAAAACTCGAGCATTCAGGAAGTTATTAGGAAAAAATCAGCCAGGATTGTCACACCATATGCCCCAACCTAATATTTTCAACTATTTGAGCGTAGCATAAACGTCATCCAAATGTAGTGGTTACTCAATTATTCGTATATTTGAAAAATGCCGTGAGAGTCCGAGCCATACCATGAACTTCTCGCCTCAGCTCACCATTTATTCAAGTGCCGTGTGCACCAAATATTCCTCTTTATGAAGCGGAAAAAAGCCTGCCAATTCAAATTTCTCTCTCTTGAGTGAGGAGAGCGTCTTTTCCCTTATAAGTTTTATTCACTTCCAATGTTTGAGCAAGGGAACTAATAAGGGTGGATTAGCGAGGGTTCGATTCTTCGACCCTAATTATGGCACTGCACTTTGGATGCCTTTGTATTAAGGTTTTGCAAATATTTTGGCTTTGTAAGATCCGTGGAATTAAATTCATCGGCGTGTCACTTATTTTGAAGGGTTAGCAAAATGGAAACCATCAAAGACATTGTGGCCAGCGCTCCTTACAAGTACAATGCATTCATTAATAAGAAAAAAAATTGTAGCGACAAGTGCATTCAAATATCCAGGGGGGAAATGAGACGGTAATTCTACTGGTTTTTTTTCGCTCTATTTCCTAACAAGGGGATTGTCACAGTCTCGCTCGTAGGAGATGATGGGCGTGACAGCAGAAAGGTTTAGCGCTGCGCCAACCCAAATCTTTCCTTTTTTCTTTCGTACAAGACCGTTTCATATCTATGAGTCGTTTTCCACCGACTGATGTGGCTTACCCGCTTCAGTGGCGAGTGGAGAACAGGCTGGCTGTTCGCCAAACCCAGCCTCACTGACACGCCCCATCATGCGCTGCAATAGGCTATGGGGTGGAACTTCCGTTGCTGGCTTCAACATTTCCTCAGTGACGATCAGATGCGCATACCGACTCGAGATTCGGGAGTTGCCCCGAACCGCCAAAAACCTTGGCGCTGTTCGAATTGGAGGGGCATTTTCCACTTTCATAGTGGAAAATGCCCCTCCAATTGCTTCCGTATCCGGGAACGTGTCATGGCAACAATACGACATAAAGGACAGGTCAAATTAATCGAATAGAACACTGCACAGAGACGAGTTCGTGACACATCATGTGTGTCACGCAGACCGGAACGTGTTCAACAGAACTCGTGCTGTTACACAGCTTCGAAGGAGTTCGCAACTTCCACTGGAGGCATGGCAGTGATTGAGGGAAGCCAGCTAAATTTCTCCACCAAGTCAAGCTTCCCCAAAACTTTTACTAGGCTTATACGACCCTGTCCCTCCGTGGCCAAATACGATACCCCTGTTGGAGTTCGCAAAGCGACAATGTACGCTGTCTGTGAGATTCTGCAACCACGTTGTGGCAACGCTGAGATGCCATCGTTGCGAGTGGTGTCCAGTGTTGGCCTTCGCATCAGAGCTAATTGATTTAACGTAGAAGTGCGAATGGACTAGCTACAAATTACTCCGCTAGTTTGTCTTTGTTCATGCTCAGTGGGTCTAACGTAACACACCCAACATTGTGGTGCTCTTCTGGGAACTCTCGTGCCTTTACTGGATCAATAATAAAAGCAGGATATCATGAAATATTAAGTAACATCTGTTCATGTAGTAAGACACCGAAGTGTCACTATTTTCATAGCTGAAATACAATCACTAACAGACTGATTCACATTTACCTGAACTATACTTCGTTTTGCTTCATTTCTGCTTATACTTTACTTTTATCTTCCTCTTCCCTCTTTTGCTCGGCCTTCTATTCAAGTGCAGTCATTACCTATTTCTTCACCAGTAACGAAAGGAAACTGTGCGATGATGGTGCTCCTTTTTCACCTTTGCTTTCTCGAGAAAAAAAAACCACTGGGGCCATCACTTGCGGTTTTTCACGTGGTATGACCAACTCTCACGACTCGTTTCCATCGCCAGATGTTCCTTCAGGTCATGCTGACGTGATTCTCCATCCAGTAAACTCACCAGTATCCCAAACGTTCAATTCTGGAGAAATCGTTCCAGCTTCAAGACCCATGTTACCCGATGTGTATAAATTCTTACGTGTACAAGTAGCCCGCTCCTTAGTATCGAAAGTTGTTCCAGTTTCGAGCTCCTCCATGAGGAACGAGGGCGCCGTGATTTTCATGATTCGGAGAACCCCTCACGAAGAAGTTATCTCACAGATCAGGGTCCAAATAAAAGATAAAGCTTTTGCCGTTGGTCAATCCCTTCTCGGGATGCAGCACGCACTCCACCTCCACCCGGAAAGTCGTATATTTTATTCAATGCGATGTGGCCCATGCAAGAACTTGCGAAGGCCAGCCGATGTACAGTTCCATTGGATCAGCTCTGCCTTGAATTCAATGTATCAGATATATTAGGTTGTCCGGAAAGTTCTGCAGGTTTTGAGTGTTTAACTTTAAACGATCATAACTTTCTTAACACTCATCGGATTTAATCCAAATAAGCACCATTCGAATCAGCACACTTTTGCCAATGTGACAGCAGTCGAGAAGACGACCGCCCAGTTTTTTTTCTCTGATGAGAAATCCCATCAAAGAAAAAAAAAAGGTGTTC
>MU911966.1:53933-107776 GCA_036418165.1 Cooperia oncophora
AGGCTTCAGTGGCAATCACTGGCGTCAGTCGGATTTTCAGCGAAGCATGGCTTTCGTTTCCATCCCGTTCGCGTTCCAGCTTTGGAAGTTCGGAGAGTTTTGGGACAGGCGGTGGCGCCGCGCCAAAAGTCTACGCGCCGCGGCTTAAACGCCAAATCAATAAACTGTTGCTAGGGCCCTTCGCCGTTGATTTCACTGCGATATCTTGAAAAATTGAGAAAACTGAAGACGTTCTCCTCTTTTGGAAGTTTTGAGGACCCTGATGGAATAGTATCATTCTCTCATTAGAACCATTGAGGCTGCTGAGCTTGCCATGTAGCGTGGCGATATCAGCAGCGAAGTCTTAGAAGGAAACGGACGACCATAGTCTGCGCGACGTATTCGTCATCTCTTCTTCCCATTCTCTGCGTTGGGAGAACCCAGACTTGCGACGCTACCCAACTACGCCAGCTCATAACCGGTTCAATACAGAACGTGATCTCACTCTCTGGTCCTAGAAACTCAAGAAGAAGTACAGCATTTCATCGGCTATGGAAGATATTGTTTGGGATAAGGCCATGAAATAAACGGTGTAGGATGTAGGCTGTCACTCTCCAATTTACTTGACGGCCCAGTGCTGCGTCGAGTCAAATGGCCAGAAATAGAAGCTGGTTTGTGCGATATGCGGTGATTCGGATGTCCTGAACTAATGAACTGACGTCGTCTCGAACGTCTGACGCAGTCAGAGCTGCGTCAGGAGGGGTGGTGTAACTCGTCTCCCGTTTGCGTCCTCTACCAATAGTAATCAGGTTGCGATCGATTAAGAGTTAAGCAGCCAGTTGTAGGAATCGTCGTGTGTGGGCCCACTCCATGCCTTCTGATACAGCCCCGACTGATTACGATGACATCACTGTACTGATCTATGTACTACTCCAAATGTAAGGAAGAAACTAGCTTGAGAGTCTACCAGCTGATCCCTTTGGGGATTTGGGGTCACTAACTGTACTGGATTCGTACAGCTCTACTCAGGATTCGTTCTGAATCACAATTGCTTTTCATCCATGGGGTCAGGTCCCCCTTTTTCTTGCTATCAATGCTTTTTTTCCACCTGGCAGTTGCAAAGAAATCCCGACCCATGCCGTGATCGAAAATAATTTTCGTTTGCGTTTTCTTTTTTTCGTTTTCTCCACATAAACATAATTATTTCAGTGGGAAAGTATAGTGTGGTCTACGATCTCATACGTCATGTATCAACGAAGATACTTAGAAGTATCAGGGTACAGAATAACAATACAAGCAATAACCTAAAAATAACTAACTATAAAGGTCAATTTCCCTTTATTACCATATATTTCCACGCCCACGACGCCATTGATGGCAGAGAAGCCCTTTCCTCAGCTTCACTCCTACTTCGTATAGTTTAGAATTTCTTCTTTGTAGTCTTATATTCACTATAACTGATCTCCCCGCACGTTTTCCGTTACCACAACATTCACAGTGCGGAATCTGCACGCGAAATCCGGAAGTCGGAAATCGGAATTGTTTTAAGGAACACATGTCTGTTCCATGTGAGCCCCTTCATTAGTTTGTTTCTTTTCCAACGCGAAAAAAGGATATCAGTTCTCACTCACCTCAGTAATAAAAAGCCCCAAAAAGTGGAAATCGGAACGGAGTATCTTCCCTAAAACTTGATTGTGGACGGTCGGGGTTGCTGAAGAAGCTCCCATTGTCCATAGCTTATCTCTTGTTACGGAGTCTCAAAGGTCGTGACCTTCATGAAATTTTAACTGATTTTTTGGGGTCAAATTTATTTCAATATGGGGCAATATCAACAAACAATATATGCGCCTTCATGATCTATTGTAATTTTCTTTGTTTATTAATATTATTTACAACTTATTTACACTTCTTTTTGTATAATGTTTCTTTTCACATGTTGTATAGTTCCCCCCGTTGTTTCCTGCAACCTTGACAAGAAAAATCAATTTGCTCCTTGTTCGCTTTCAGTGTCTCACTTCCGCAATGAAATCTCTCCCAGCTTTTGTTTGCATGGTGCGAATTTCCATGGGACTTTCAACATGTGATAATGTTTTCAAGGAAGGAATCCATCAGAGTGGTGGAGAGTGAAGGACTGCCCTCACTATAATTAGCTCAACATCGGCCTTGGCCCCATATTCCGTACACGCAGGCCCGTATGCAAGATCACACCTTCTTCTCCATTTCGAAGACTATCACCTTGAGCTGTTTTGTTTCCATTCTAAAGGGTGACCAGATTACTCGCACCCCGAGTGCAAAGTGCACGCGACTGACGATCTTTCGAAATCGCCGGGCCTTTCAGTAGCCGCTTTTGCCAGCTCTTTGTACTGGCCAAGCACTTTTCAATGACTGCTATGATCCTGAATAGAACTCAATTACGTACTGAAACTCAGTTCCAAAAATGAATTGGTCGGAACCGAGTGCGCTGTCCTTTGCCCTTCCTAGATTCTCGACCTACTTAGCCACCCAGTAGACACAGCTGATTCAGCGTTCTCCGTCGTCTTTGCATTTTTTTCCTTGCGAGGCAACAACTCAATTTTTAGATCTTGTTTCCAAGTTGAGGACTTGTTCAAATAACCGCTTCTTGGTGAGCTTTCGCTTTGAGTACGGCTTCCTCATATTTGAATCACAATACCAAGCATACTAAATAGTATTAATACTCTGAAGGGCTGATGGCACCATAAAACCCCAAGAGTGAAGGATTGAAGCGCCAGCAGAACAGAATTTGGCGCCCCTGAGCAGACACTGCGTGGCGATTCTACCAAGGAATGTGCCCTTATAGATCCCCTCCAAGTAGCAACATATACGCGGACGCGCACCGCGCCTGCCCGCCTATAAATGTCCGGCCAATGCTGATGCTTGTATCGCTTGATTTGCGAAGTACAGTATGAGATGAAGGGATTGATATGAAGTGGCTGCGGTGTTGCATGGATGTACGAGTACATTCATGAAGCCTTATCTGCCGTAACGGTTATTGGCACGGTGCCATCGGGAAACTCGTCCAAAACTGCTTTTTGTGTCGTGCAGAACAAAGGCTTCTTGCAGGTATTTGACGTATCACTTCGCTTTTTCGCCATTTTCCCATTATAGCACCCTGCTACCATTATAGACCTAGTATCAAATTTCCGTGCCTTATGCCTTCAGGACTTAAATAAGTGTTATGTTTGTGCTTTATATCGGGAACCATCTTTGACGACCCACAAGCAAGTCTTTCAGATTAAAGAGTGTTTCTTCACAACGATTTGCTGCATTTTGTAGGGGTAAATGCGTGGACCACGAAGGTGCTATTCTTTCCCTTTGCACGCTTCAGGGAATGACATGACGGGATACTGAAAAGTTTTGCGAGCTCATGAATACAAGCAGCTTTTGCTCTTCGAACGAAGGATTCGAGCGTTTTTGGGCAAGTCTTTGTTCTGGTACATGATTCACGTAGGTGGGAATGAAGGAAAATATATTATTATTAAATGAAATTCAATTATTGGATTCTATAAACTATACCTTATTAATTGTATTGGTCATATTATATTAGAGTGATTATAGATTATTAATTAGATTAGGGACACTACATCATATTTTTGATTATTCCCTGTAAAATTTGTCACCATGGAGATCACAACTATCATCCTATTGTTCGACGTTTCTTTAGCAATTCAAGCAGCGCTTAGGAAAATGAGCCAGTACTGCCAGTTCTGTGGTGCGTGGATGTACACGCAGTCGTTTCGAGGAAGCCTTCCATGACCTTAAAGATTTCCCTTTTCCTTCAAATCCCCAACACAATATCGAGAGTCGAGTTCACTCGAGCGTCAGCTGACTGCTACGTGGAATGCCCGCGGTGCTGTAGATAGCGCTGCTGTGGTGGCTTTTTCTAGGGCTCAAAGGTTCAAATTATCCTGAAGAGTAATGGACCTTCCGTAGTGGATGGCAAGCACGGATCGTATGTCTACATTTTAGACCACGGAACAAACAAAAACGTTCAAGGGAAGGAGCTGTCCCAAATGCTCCACAAACATGAGCTGTATTTACTTTGTAACCTACAAGAATTTCCCATGTAAATGAAGTAGACCTTTTTTGAAGCCTAACATCCTAGTTTGAGTCCAGGTTGTGGCACGGCGTTTTGTTCCCGACTCCGTGAAACTGTTGCTATCATAGGCATCGCCAGCTGCCGAGCATAGAATAATACAGAAAATAAACCCATCAAAAAATAGAAAGAAATGCAGGTGTTGCAAGGTCTTCCTTACTGCACAGGTCATATGGTTCACGACGCGGTCCGCGACCGAGCATAAAAGTTGAAAATATAGCGTCAGGGGGTAGTGTGGTCCGCGACGAACAACCTTGTACCGGTTTCGCGATAAAACTTGTGAGGGAGGGGCGCACAGCGCGAATTAGGTTCTGTGACGGCTCCTTTCTTCCAGTAACTCCGCCTCCAAAGCCGTCCTATTGATGGGAAACGAAGCTGCAGGACGAAAAAGCATAAAAATCGTCAGACCAATCTTATACGACGGTAGAGTTCTTATCGGGGAATCATCTGTGCGGATAAGGGCGTAGTTTTGGAGATGGTATTCACTGGGCACGTACACTGGTATCGAAATGGGTTCTATTTAGGGCAGCTGGTTCTTTTTTTTGCTTTTTTTTCTTCGCTACCGAGTTACTCAGCGCCTTCTTGTCTGTATTCAAATCCCTAATCCACTATCTGTGATGGCGGATGAGAGCGGATTTCGCTTTTGAGACCGTAGCGCCAAGGCCTTTGCTGCCATGTCACGCTTCGGCAGAGTGTTTTATCATTACGCCATTACGCCACCACACTAAAGGCGGAAGTGTTGTAGCTTCAAGTGGCGCGCTTGCGACGCCCATGATCCTGGCTGCACATCCCGGCGCTCACCCAGGCCAACCAAATCACACTAGGAGGCTGGCAAACTGGTACCAGATTTGTCTGCAAGCATAAAAACCCTGATTTTCACATGAGCTAGCCTCCGAAAGTAATTGCATGTCTGTGCCACATCGCATTCGGTAGAGCCCTGCAGTTCTGAATGGAAGTCGAAGGCATGCCGCATCCCGAAACGAATTAATCAACAGTGAACACTTTTTACTCTTTAGGCCTTATCCTCCTTGGGCAAGAAAAGTAAAATGTTCTCAAACATAAATGGTTCATTTCGGCTTTACTCACACTTTTATGAATGGTTATTCTGATACTAGCAGCAAAAGCAAGTTCCTCTAATTCGCAGTACGCGTAGGAAACTCTGATTTTCGAGAATTAGCCTCTGATCCGCCAGATTCAAGAAACTGCTGGCATATTACCCTCGCTTCATCACTGTTGCTTTCAAAGGTTGGGAATGAATACTTTTTTGTACATGTCATTCATTTCAAATTGCTTCCTATTCCAAGAAAAGACCGATGAAATCAGAAGGCATAGTGCACCCCCCATTGTGAAAACGTGCTTTCAGCAAAGCTATTCACAAAACGACTTTTGATAGCTTGTTAGTCCTTTCCACGCCGTTACTCTTTGTCGGACAGCACACCGCAGAGGGAACAAGGGGCTGGTCAAACTGGAGGTGAGTTCAAACTGAGAAGAAGGACAATCCATTCAAGAAACGCTGTGAAAAAAATAACAGGTCTTTTCATTCTCGATCGAACCACTGATATTTAGCAAACCTCGGCATGCAAAAAAAAACTCAGAATAGTTAACTTAGTTATTTTTGTGTAAGGGAAGCATTTTTCAGGCAGAGGACAAAGAACAAGATTGCATGCGACCCTCCTCCCACACCGACTAGATATGACCCCTCTCACTGGGCGTTCTCAGCATACGACATCCCCTGACCCCGAAATGAATACTGGTGCTAATTAGTTGACTTCGATTTGATGCAGGGTACATCAATAGTTGGGGATTCTGGTCGAGTCCGTACAACTCCTCTCCCTGAAAGGGGGCTTGATACGACCTCCGACTAGTTCCTCCAACTACCGGGAAAAATTTTTCCCCACGCCGCTTCTCTCAGAAGGCAAATACGACCTCTCTCTTTCCCGACGACGAGCAAATGCGACCCACCCCCTTAGCGTCTGTGAAACAAGAAAAATCAACTGTTAAGAAAAACTTCCTTGAATCAACTACGACACCCCGCCCCAGGGACCAAATACGACCCTCTCCCTATTGGGGAACCCTCAACGGTGATGCGCCGTGATCTAATGTATGGCTTGGTTCATATGTTTGGGATTCAGTCCGAGGTTTGACCGGCTGGTCGTGTGCGTGATAAAAGTATCACTTATGTACCAGTAATGCGTACCTTCTTCACATAATACCTATAATATGGGTAGGGAAAAAACCGAGCTAATTCAGCAGGCGTCAAGAGATATGCGACGTAATCAAGGCAAACCTTTTAGCGCGGATTCGGCAGATTCTCAGCTCTCTTAACTCACCTTTGACTTCAAAATGTACCTCAAGACAAAGTGAATTTCAAATCTACGAAAGGTTCACATTTTCCCATGTGGATAGAATAATTAATCCTACAAACGAAGAACATTTAACGAACTGGAAATTGAACGTGTGCTGCAGCTTTTTTTCTTCTATAATCAATATCTCATGCATATAAGTTCTCATGCTTAACATCACCTTATTGAGTTTTCCAACTACTTTCATACTCGCTCAATTCCGGCTATATTTTCGTCAGCTGCTTTTTTTCGGCGAAATTTAATTCTAATTTTTGATTTCTTGGACCACCACCTATCCTTCATGTAGAGCTGTGATTCCCAGCTTCATCTTTCCTGCTCACTTCCGAATGTATGCCAGTAAAGTTATTACTAGTAAAACATTCTTAGAAAGGAAAAACAGGTTCTGGCTGCACCTCTAGGCACATGACCTTCAGTGCCCCGACTGTTTTTATAACAAATTTGTTCTTATAATTGCGTAAAACTAGTAATTACAGCAGTTGTTGTTCCCTATAAAAGTGCACTATTCCTAGATGATGCCCAAGGACGTGTGGGTAGAATGCATGACGTCTTATAATGGTTTTAAGCAAATCAACCTCCAACAGGACTGGTGACGCTATTTCGCGATGAAGTCATCACCTTCCATTGTTAAAAAAATGGAGCTCTCGGCGTTGATTAAAAAAATGAAGCATTCGGCATTGATCAGTCTGTTCTTGGATGCGCCCCGCCGTCTATTTTCATTACTTATCGTGGAGGAGTATTTAAGGTTATATGGCCTATGCAATGACGGCGCTGCTCGGCCTGAAAGGGCATTTTGCACATTTGCTGAATCCTTTTGCTAGTTCACATTAATCATTTTTCATGGGACCTGCAAACTCCTGAGTAGCTGAGTGTAAGCGATAATTTTGATGGAATTTACAGGAATCTCTAGGCTTTCGCAGTCGGTCTTGAAGCGACAGTCCAAATATGATGGTTGTGAAGGAAAGGTGGAGTGGTAACCAATGTAAAACTTTGTGCCAGTTTCGCAGTGGAAAGTTGTAAGACAATGGAGTTAAGGCGAACCCCCTTTGCCAGTGACTCCGCCTCCAGACTCCGCCTTCGAAATTCGCCTTCCAGCCAACAGTGATCAGTACTACTGGACAAGTAGCATGAAATTGATTCTGTATCTCTCTTATGAGGTTTAACGGTTCATCATAAAGATTCAGCCGGTCGTTCTAACGTGCGATCTTTTGACGTTTTACCCGTACAAACGTTTGAGGCGCGAGGGGCCCTACTGGAGGCGTTTCCGACAAGTTCCCTTTAGTATTTTGTCTTTGCAGACAAGTCACTTGATGACTTCTGTTACATATTTTAACAGCACTACCTACGCTCTTTATCGAGGGCCGTACCTTTGAGTAGCTTTGCCAAGTAACATTTGGTGCGCCCACGCAGCCACACTGCGCCTGCATCAAGCTTGAAAGGCCAGCCAATCTACAAGTCACTACCTCCGTTTCTTCCTTCCTTCCTCCTCCTCCTCCTCCTCCTCCTCCTCCTCCCTCCACCTCCTCTCCTCCTTCCTCCTCCGTGCCTCCTCCTCCTTCCTCCTCCTCCCCCCCCATCCTCCCTCCTCCTCCTCCTCCTCCTCCTCTCCTCCTCCTCCTCCTCCATCCTTCCTCCTCCTCTCCTCTCTTCCTCCTCCCCTCCTCCTCCCCCTCCTCTCCCTCCTCCTCCCCCCTCCCTCCTTCCTCCTCCTCCTCCTCCCTCCTCCTCCTCCCCCCCTTCCCTCCTCCTCCTCCTCCCCTTTCCTCCTCCTTCCTCCTCCGCTCCTCCTCCTCCTCCCTCCTCCTCCTCCTCCTCGCCTCCTCCTCCCCTCCTCCTCCTCCTCCCTCCTCCTCCTCCTCCTCTCCTCCTCCTCCCCTCCTCCTCCTCTCCTCCTCCTCCTCCTTCCTCCTCCTCCTCCTCCTCCCTCCTCCTCCTCTCCTCCTCCTCCCTCCTCCTCCTCCTCCTCCTTCCTCCTCCTCCTCTTCCCCTCCTTCTCCTCCTCCCCCTCCTCTGATAAGATTTGCTTGGACGAGATTTGATGGTCCAAAGGAATAATCCTCCCTGGACTTGTTGCTGTACATGTGGCCACGCCATTACAGCACTTCCGCCATTTTCATTTTTATACAATAATTATTTTCTTCCTGACGGAGGTAGCCTTTGGACTGTCGAAACCATTTACCTTCAAACCAAACGAACCGATTACATTACTGACATAGACCCTTGCCTTTTCCCATTTCTCTGGAATTCCTGACGGAATAAAAATTTACGCTTCAATCACATGTACATATAATAGAATTAATTGTGCAGTAATTGTAGCAATAGCTTTGGAATTGAAGTTAATTGATTTTAATGGCTGCAATGAATAACTCATGCGTCATGGAAAATTTCCTATCCTAAAAACATTTCCTCGAAAGACTTCACGGAAGTTCTGTCTGAGTTTCGTTTTCATGCACTCTCGTCTATTTTGTTCAACTCTGTAAAACTACTCTCATTAGTCGAGAATGATCATATTTTCAAATAGGAGACTATTAAGAAAACGTCATAGCTAGACATCTAACTGTGAGAAGAAGTTCGCATGATCTTCACATCCGCGTTTGCGTCAGAAACGTCACTATTTATTATTTATTATTTTTGGTCACAGTATGCCAAGGAATATAGGAGACCACAGCAACCCCAAGGAAAGGAATACCTAAGTGGCCATGGAAGCAACATTGTTTGAGGGAAAAATTTTTGGAGTAAATGTAGGGAAAACTGTATTGAAAAATTTGTGATGCTTCATATCATTTTTATCAATTATAAGGAAAGAACATCAGGCTTTCACCTATGTCGCAGCGTTATTCGCTCTTGTGTGTTGCAGCGAATAGCCCCACCCATTCTGCAGATGCCCGGACTTTTTTTAAAATGACGCGATTGCCTATGGTAGAGTCTTAGTAACTGGCTGGTTGGGGTCTCTCACGTCTCTCATTGTCAGAACGTAACCCTAATGTGCCAGACTGAGATGAGCCACGCGTTTCACTTGCATTCCGAGTGTTGGCATCTCTCATACGCGTGTAAGTCTTTTGGCCTCTACCGTGAATTGCGGAAGCCAGCCAGTCTACAATTCGATACTTTTACTTCCCCCCCCCCTCCTCCTCCAAGCAAGCCTAGTACCAGATTAGCGCTCGTGCTCGAACAAGTTTGGCTAGATCAGACGAGAGCCGTCCTGGATCAGATCCGCGTTGTAAGCGGTACCACTTGAAACTACAACACATCCTTTTAAGTAAGCATCTAATTAAAACACGAGAAGTTTTCTAAGGAATAGCAAGAATTATAATTTACGGCAAAACGTTTTGCCCTTGCCCCAGCAAGGAGTTGGACCTGATCTCACTTACCCGACATGGCGTGCTAGCAATTACACTTCAAATCTCGGAAATGGAGTGGGCGTGGCTGCGTAGTTCGTCCGAACCCGGCGGGTTCTCGGGATATTTTTGTTTCGCAACTTGTGAATACGTCTTTATCTAGAATAGGAAGGATAGCACTCGTCTCAAATGGAAATATCCCGCGAGAAAAGCATCCCATATCATGTTTAAGTGGATTCCACAGCCACGCCCTCTCCAACGCAGGAACATGGGGTGTACGTCACAGAGCCCACCGCTTGCGCTCTAAAGGCACGTTCCGCGATAAACTAAGGCTAGGTTCTCATGACCGTGCACGATGTCAAGCAAGCAACGTCAGAGGCTATACCGCTTTTAAAAGTTGAAAAACAACAAGCAAAACGCAGCGCGCTCAGGTTTTAGGCCCATTGGCGCCCGATAGGCCCATGCCAGCCTCAGTGACCGTGTCGTTGTGACATTGCCATTGCGCTCTCTCGCCCGTCATTTTCTTGTCTCTCTCGTCCCTTAGCAGTGTATCGCCGCCTTTTGCAATCCACAATCGATCTTGACCACCTTACTCGTCCAGTGATCATGATCAATTGCAATAAAGAGGGTCTTATTGCGGGCGCTTTTCCGTGCTTCCTTCTCCTTCAGTAAGTCAACAAAAACACGGCAGTTTTATTTTTGAAGTGTATTGCATATGAACTGTGGTCGCGGCAATTGCCTTTAACTTTATGAAATTTACCCTAACTTCCAGCACTCCCACGTAAAAATGAGTTGCACTCATTTATGACTGTATCTTCCCACGCACCTGAAGGCAGGTGCAAAATTACCCCATCGAATATATTTGTTCAGTAATGGTGAATAAAAAAACAATTAGATAAAGTACATATAAAAGGCTGCCTATTGACCCTTTACAAGATTCAGTGTCATGCTTTGTCCCATCCAGCTTATAATTATTTATTCATTTAATAACTATGAGCTCAATGATTTACTTTAAATTATTTAGCTATCACTTAATTAAAGAAGAAACTTCTAACGCAAGGTGTTCTCAGTGCCCTCTATATCGCGATGACTATGGGGGCGTGGCTGCGTATTTCATTTGAACGCAGTAGAGGCTGCTCTTCTGCTGGGCTGGTACTGCTTTGGGACAATTGCCGTCGTACTCGCTCTCTACAGAACAGATGCAGGTGTGTCAAATCGAAGTATCCCACGAGAAAGGCCAAATTCAAGAGTGTACTTGCATTTTCGCAGTTTGCAAGTTGTGGGTGTCCTTAAGACTTCTATCATGGCTGATGTGTAAAAAAATTTCTGGCTATACCCTATCGATTTTTGCTACGAAGTTCGCGACTTCCCGCTTAGGCGTTTTCTGAACTTAAAGACACATTCTCTCCTTTCGCTGCAACGGATAGTGTGCCACATTGGTGCTACCAACCAACACATGTACATGTCCTAGGATTTGAGAATTGTTTGGGACTTTTGTTTTTCTTGTCCTTCTCTTCTATCCTTCTTTGCTCATTACTCTCATTGAAAAATACATTTTCGTCCTCGGAACGTACCAGAAATTTTCATGGGATTTTTTGCCGCGTATTTCACTACACTTACGAGTGAAAGCAATCAGGGTCGACTGCAGAAATTAAGGAGAACTTCTTCTAGGCTTTCGGGTCTCTATTCTCAAACTTTTCATACTCTTTAACAATTTCAGTCATTCGTCTTGCACTTATTGTAAGCATTTGTTGCCTTCTCTCCCGTTCGGTTCAGCAACTTGGCTTAGTGCAAGAGATTTCTTCATGAGTGTCCCGAATAACAAGCATGCATTGGAAGACATACCTCAAGTCTTCTCAAAAGTTTAATCATTGAATTCTCCCTTTTCGTCACAAATCACTCCTTCCCATAAAGCAAAATAGTTGGGCGGGCCGGGGAGGGGGCGAGTGTGGTTGGAGGATGGCGATTATCCCATGTCATGTCATGCCTTGTTTCTTTGCCATGTCGATTTCCGTAATCGATTTCCACCCCGAACTACGCCTGCAACTATTTCAGAAAAATTTTCGGAAGTTCTATCGGAGAGAGGACACAGACGATTAGACGCGAAGCGTCATGGTCGCTGTCTCCGTGATTCCTCTTGAGTGGATGAAATCCGCTACGTGGAGGTCGTCAAGTACGAACAGAGTACCGAATTCCGCTGTAACTCTGCAACAAAAATGTCAAACCTATTACGAGGACGATGTATTCTTGTTTTCAAATCCCTATAGATCTTCGATTCACGTCATTTCTGAACGAAGTTGAGTCGTCCATGAAACGCCAAAAAAAACGTTTTTGCAAAAAGTTTCTGCGCCATTTCGGGCCGAGGCTGCCACGAGATAGTTAGCGTATTTTGTGTAGACCCTTCCTAGCGACTACGATTCCCGCTTGGCAAAAAAATCGTCTGCGGATGAAGTCATACAATATTCAAGAGGGGTGGAAGCTCTATGGAAGTTCACTGGGTCTTGCAGCGCTCCAGTCTCACAACACGCGACCAGCAGCAGAAACAAGACAGCTGCACGAACGGCCAAAAAGGGGGAGGGGGTTCATATCGACTCCCTCCCTTGTGAGGATCGTTCCGACTGAGCGATTTTCCACGGCGCATTTGACCGTGCTCCTACCCCTTGCTCAGCCACCTTTGACCCTTTTCAGTTTGGCATTCATTTGATAGACGGCATTTACAATCACATTTTCATAGAATTTCTTCACGCCCCTTCGAGATTCTTTTACAAATAAAATGTGAGCAATAAAAAAGCTACTGCTCGTTCTGAGGCCTAGGCTTGAGACCTGCAGAGAATATAATCGTTTGGAATTCCCCAACAGGAGTGGGTTCGTGTTTGTTCTGAGAAATTTCTTTTTTGATATTTTTCTCGTTCTACGGACGTCTTGTCATACCTGCTAAAGTTGCAGTCTTTTCACGTGGGAGGGAGGTTTGGGCCAAAAAATGCCCACTGACTCAGTGAAGCATATCCCACGCAACACAACCAATATCTGCACTTTGTAAAGCTTTCGCACATTTTTTCTAGGATAATGGCGAATGTTTCTTGGGAGAATCGAAGTGCACTGAGTAATTTTTCACCCAATGAGAGCTTCTCTCCAATTATTTCAATATCATTCTAGCCTCTAAAAGCCGAATGCCATTGGCTTTTCTTGTTACACTTTGCTGCAACAGTTATACACTGTAGGTCATTCGCTATAATGAAATGCGGCTTATATGATCTTCATGGTCTCATGGTACGAATTAAATTAATTATTAATTGATCAAAAACTATAATTCGACAGTATGTGTAATATAATTAGCGACATCATTAATTGAAAGGTCACTTCATATGAATACTACATCTCTTCATTTTCAAAGTCTCACAATTAGTTTATTAGACCAATAGTGCGTCAACCAGTGTCTTTGTTCCGCAATCAGGTGCGTTACAGTACCTTTCCCTTGTCATCCCGGGAGATGCCGCCCGTAATTCCCTTCTCACGGAAAAGCGTCTCCTGCACTCCAGTGCTGTAGGCTCAGTAAAGTCTTTTAACAATTTCATGATGCTGTTCCAGTACGATGGCTGCTGATTAATGCCGCAGTTCGCGCTCTCGTCCAGAGTCTGACTTTTCTCAGAACTCATGCTTTTTGTAGGTTCATGAAGGTCATCTGACGGTACTACTTGACTATTCCAATCAATTTGGAGAAACAGACGATTGTTTAAGTGGAATCACACGATAGCTGCCAGTTGAAGCTATATTCTGCGATAAATGAATGGGCGGGAAATCGCATCCATTACGCTTCCCAGAGCAGTGCGTTCCCTTCAGTGTGATGAAGGTGAGGGAAACGTCAGTAAAGCACAGTTGCCCTGTGTTTCCAGCCAATCTGCCAATGTTTGTGAATGGATTCTGCAGGAAGCTTTACAAAACTACAATTCGTGGGCAGGGTGTGACACCAAATATGATATATAAGTGTGAATGTGAGGTGTTTCTGGATCCAACAGACAGTTTCAGGACGCCTGAATGAGCACTCGAAACGTTTTTCTACCACTGCTTGTTTTCTAGTGAACGCGGCCACTACTGGTAGAAAATGCAGCCGAGAGCGGGCTCATTGCACGCCCCCTCACACCGCCCCGTGTGATTCAGACGACATCGGCTGGCGTGTGAATTTACTCTCCGAAACAAAGTTACCGTTCTATACAAAAAAGGGTAACTGTGATCTATAAATGAAACCTGTTGTCACCGGAAACTCATTTTTTTTTCAAAAATCAAAATTCAACTAATCAGATCTGGCTATTCAGGCTAGGTGAAACGTCCACCAATCAGTTGCTCAAATAATTAGTTGCAAAGCGCTCAACACATGGCTTATTGTTAGATGACTCTGCAGAACTTTGCAGAAACTCGCAAATTTTTTGCACTTTCTGCATGTTTCCCAAAACACATTACTGCAGTTTTATGGTGTTTTTACGGCATTACGCCGCAAAATTCACGTACTTGTTTCTCACCGGAAATTACATTTGAACGTCGCGTAAGGGTTTCAGAGGAAGTGTTTACGTTATGCGACGAATTAAGTAATGTAAATATAGCTGCTGGAGGCAGAAATGACATTTCTGTCAAGTCCGACTTTTGCCAGTATCACTTATTCCTGGGTTTTCCCTATTGCGCCATCTGCATGGGGGGGGGGGCAAATAAGGGCACTTCTCTCATAAGACATTCGCGCAACTTATTTCGCATCGAGCGGTGAAGTGGAATACTGTGGTCGTTCCTCATCCAAATTACTTCAGAATCCGACATCCCTGGGATCATAGAGCGCTTGACAGTCAACCTCACCTGTAGGGTCTTCTCTTGGGAAACAAATCGTGAACCGTAGCGACATTGTTCAAGCAGCTGAACGGCTGGTGTACTTCAGTGTCACAGCGACGGTCTGTAAGACAAGGTACATCATCTTTGTGTAAATTCCATCAAGGGATCGCATTTGGTCGCTGTACAAGGGGTCCGCATACGTCGTCAAGAACGCTTTTAGCGCGGCTCGCTAAAAGGCGGGCGGGTAGAAGCACTTTACGAGTTGCCATCGACGTGGAAACCTGTGAACCTCTGTGAGGCCACGAAAATGCTACGAAATGACTATCAAGTCAGCGAAGTTTGAGCAGGCCAGTTGTGAAGAAGGAATTTTGAAAAATATCGGTTACTAAAGCTAGTGTACATATAGCGATAGCGGTAGGTTGTGATGCTGTAAGCCTTGTTGAATCAGGTCTCAACAATAGATTGCATCAACTTCTTACAGCGACGTAGCAGTACAGGCCTTATGAATGGATATCTTAGAAATCTATGTTTCAGCCTATTTTTTCCTTGCACCTTGTCACTCTGGGAAACAACTTCTTTAGCAGAGCGCGCCATAGTCTACACTCGTGACCACTGAATTCCGTCGGGGCGTATCAGCGGCGCCAGGGTTTTCGCGCGGCACTGCACGACAATGACTGTAGGTGCTTTTTTGTCTTCCTACTTACTCCAAATCCCTGAAATGTGTTAGGCGGGGCGGCGTACTTCAACCAAACTTCGCGGTGGTCAAGCTTTTGATGAGATATTTTCATTTTGGCACAACTGTAGTCGTGTCTCTGTCCAGCACTAAACAAGATGGCAGTTCTCTCAAAAAGAAATATATCACGAGTAACCTATTTCATAACAACTTCAAGTACCACGCCTACTCCGTCTCAGGGATAAGGTATATGGAATCCCACGTCCGTGATTACGGCCAACAATTTCACTGGGAAATAAAGCTCATCTGACTGATTCGGTGTTTTTGAACCTCCACGAAAACCTTTCCCTGGCTCACCTTCATTCCTCGAAATAGAACGTATTCTAGATGACGACAGTAATCATTTCATCACTCTGTACTTGTATGTATAGAGTTGTTATCCGAAACTTACTGAAACAACTTGTCTAATTGCCGTAGCAAGCTGATTATCCTTTTTCAGTGGATCATAAAACATTTTTTATTGAAGCCGCATCTTTTTTCACTGCAATTTTTTTTCGACAGTTTTCCATGACTGCAGTCACATGACGTGCGTAATCAGTAGGTATTTTTTTAACAGTCTTCTTCAACAACTGGGTGTTGAAATGACGCAGTTCCAATTTCCGAAATCCTCATATCGTACGGTATGAATCAATACAGAAAATGACTTCAGTTCCACGAGAACAAAGGCTCTTCTGTACCATGCTGAGAATCTGGTTTATAACCAGGGGGCACCATTGCTGGAAATTCCCATCGTGGAAAGGGGGGGGGGTCGTACTTGACCTTGGGGGATTCTTTCATGACTGTCAATCTTGAACCGCTGTTAGGGGAGTATACATAGCTTCTTTGATCGGTGACCCGGTAATTTGCTATAGTATTTCTGATGGTTCTATGAAAAAATGCCTGCATACAGAGAGGGAGAAGGAGGGAACGTTCTGACCAGGGTACAGCATCGTTATATGTGAAATGGTGGTGTCAGTACGAATCCCCCCTCTCAAGGGAGGGTCTTGGTAAGACCCCCCCCGCCTAAGGGTCGGTACTGCCCCCCCCTTCCCCAGCACCTACCCACCAATTCCACACCACATTTTCCAGTTTTTTGCCCAAAAAGTTTTCCTCGAGCGGGTAGGGAGTACATATACACATGAAACGGGAAAATCACGAAAAGATAACACCGAAAAAAATGTTTTCCCAACACGGCAAATTTCTCTTCAAAGGCACATACGACCTCCCTCCTCCTCACCCAGCAACCAAATACGACCCCCTATCCAGCGGAAAAGTACTTCCCCCTTATGTGTTTCATACAACGATGCTGTGCCCTGGTTCTGACTATTCTCGCCATCGCCATGGTGTACCTTACAGCACCACTACTTCTCTGAAGGAAAACACTAACCAATTCTTCCATGCTCACCCTTGAGCAACTGACATACGGTTGAACATTTGGATTACGGTAAACAACTTAACTTAAAGATATACTGTACTTGAATCAAATTTTTATGTAAAGAGTAAGTTTGCATGAAGATGTGAGTCAGCTACTAGAAGAGCGATGCTCCCATACCTTACACCTCTTGTCTGTTCAAATAGTTAGAGATATGTGGAAAATCGGGGTGTTATTTGTTTCAAGGAGGGCCACTCACCAGTAATGATTTAAAGCGGCAAGGCTGCATCATGCTGTCTAGGGCGAGCAGAGCATGACGTGACTCAAACTTCCTGTTACTTGAGATAGACGAAGTTAATAATATCAAGTAAACAAGATTAGAGTAACAAGTAAGGAGTAAAAGGGGAGAAACCAATCTATTAAAGCTCTTGTACCACGATAGGGCCATTTGGAAAGTGGCAAAGAGGAAATGAATTCGTTTCGGCTTCTATAATCTTTCTCCTGATGAAACAGTGACGAGGTGAGTCTACGTCGCGTTCTGACGTTGGCTAACCCATGTCAGAATGTATAATTCTGTCTCGGTGAGACGGCGCAGACGTGCAGACTGACGTGGCAAGAATACGGCATTTTGGTCGTTTGCCAGTTCGAGACAAGCAGTAGTCTCTGAACCTTCAACACTGAACGCCGTGTACATTCGTTTGCTGGCGTTTTTTGTTGGCGCGGAAATACGTCAAGAGAAAATTTCATAAGCAAATTAAATAGTATAGCATGCGACTTTTCGGAAACCTCCAAAAACCAATCGGTAGATATATTCCTAATTCTGAGGATAGAGCGGAAGAGGTTCGTTCTTCACTTGAACATGAAGTATTTCCATTTGAAAAACTTCTTATCATGTTTTGTGCTCGCCAGTGGCAAGCACAGCCACCACCACGTTTACATGACATGTGCACCCGCGCCCTCCCCATCTTCTGCGACAGGGCTGGAGCTAATACCACACTAGCTCGGTGAGCCTGAGGTGCGAATTTTAAATTTAACTCAGCGTGGAACGGTAGCGAGATTTTTACGGGTGGAGGATGCTGGATACCCTATGGTAACGCAAAGCACAGTAGTCCTTCCAATGGCGAACCTTCATAAACGCAAAAAAAATCCTTTCCGTTTGGTGGACGCAGAGCGCGACGTCCTTCAGCTACCTTAAAGTCAAAAACACCCTCACTACCAGAGCCCTCATCAGCGCTAATATTTTCTCTTAGTTCGACGGAGCATGAAAGGGCTGACCTGCCATGAGTTACTGGACTCGTGAGGTATACTTGCTGAATGGCAACGCGCACCGACATTTCGTTCAGGGCACATCAGCGTTATACGTTGGGATCCCCAGTGAGGGGGTCGTATTCGGTCGCTGTAAGGATTCAAGGAAATATTTCGTTTGTTGACTTTTTTTCCGTTTCGAGTGCGTGTTATACCCCAACCTTCTCGAATGCAGTTCTTCGATTTTTTGGGAAACTAGTGGAGAGATTTCTAGAAAGTACTTCAGAGAAGTAGTAGGAAGTTGGGGAAATTCTGGAAGTCGTAGGTACGACGAGGGATGGGGAAGCGGGTTTCACCAGAGGCGCAACTTTGGACGGAGGGGGGGGGGAGGGTTAGGGTCGCGATTCCGCAAAGAACGCCCCGACGGCGTTTCGTGTCGTGCCTAACGGAACATGAAAGAGACTGAGTTACCAAGATTCACCGGATTCCCTGTGAGGTATGCCTACCGACTGACAATTCACGACCATATCGCTTCAGCACCTACAGACATTTGACGCTATATCTCGGGGCATGGCTGGAAACAGCGCACCAATTGTGGTTCCCAAACCCTTCCTTTCTAGCTACCATTTCTTCCGGCCGCTAAAGCGTTATTTCGGAAAGACAGCTTGAAATGTTTGAAAAGAAATGTCATGATTACTTCCAAATGGCCGTCGCAGGCTTTTTTTGGGTCACAGGGCTTGACTTCTAGGCAAAAGGCATCAATGATTTGCTCTAAAGGAGGGGGATTATAACTGTTCTCGCTTATAAATCATGTAGCTAACGTTCGATCTAATTAAAAAAGTGACAAGTAATTCACGAATATTGTCATTTAATTGGGGAAATCCTCTGCCAGCCTAATTAATCGAATTCACGAAATCTTCTCCCGGATGACTTTTTCCTGTATGATCTTCGAGTGTATGCAGGATGCTTTTGTCAAAAATATTTTGAGCATCGTTGTGGTCATCAAATTTATATTACTAGACGAAGGGTGCATTTCCGTCAATTTTGTGCGCTGATTGGTTCTCTTGTAAGCAATCGATCCTCTCATATCTTCAAATTTATTTGAATGCATATTTAGGAATCAGGGCTCAGGTTTATGTTTTACTACGAACCTACTAGCTTTGTAGACGGAAAGTGTAATCTCCCACAATGCCTTGGTCCGTCCTCCGGCCCAAGTCTTAATGCATAGTCTTTATGATGAACTCATGCGAACAGCCTCTTAGACCCGGCACATCGTCGGCTTGGCTCTCAGCCACAAGCGGCATTCACCTACGCTCACTGTTCACTAATACTCTGTTGCTTCTTTTAGTTCATCAAGAATTTCATTACAGATCTGGATTTTTTTAATCTAATTTGTCCGTTTTTGTCAAGTAACCTTATGTAGTAAGTACAGCTGTATATTTTTGTGCAGTGTGTTGGACTAAGGATTATCCTTCCGAAAACTTCGACCAACGACTTTGACGAGTGAGCCCAGATGGGTTAAATGCATTCCAACGTAACCAATTAGCCATAAATTCGGGTTTAGTATGTACCAAATGGACCACCGGGTTACCCTCGTTCCAAAAATATTCACGTGAGCTATAGCAACTCTTTCGAATGCTCACCATCGGATTGGAATTCGGAGAGAAACAAACGAAGAGCCCGAATGCCTGTGGGCGGTTCCATAGCTACACGACGGGCCATTAGGAAGAACTGACGCTCACCCTCTACACTCCTCCCCCCAACAGGGAGAGATTCTCTCGCAAGGCAAGGCGACTATTAGGGGTTGCTAAGCCAATCTAACTAGTAGCTATGGAGCCCAATATAACACAGGTATGAGATTTTCACATTTATTTGAATACTTCCACAATATGCTTGCGTACCACTGCTATGCCCTGCAGGCTTTATTGGAGTGCATTCGGATTAGCCATGCCCGTCCTCCCACGATAAATTGCCTCCTTACTTCTAGGATCCTTAACTGTCTAGTTACATTGTTTTGAATTTTGAAACCTTTTGAACTTTAGAAAAACCTAGGTTTTTAATTCTTCCTTTCTGAAATCCATGTCATACACCACACCGTCACTGCTGACTGCCAGCCAGCCTCAAGAGCGCCCTTACTGACCCCTTTTTTACAATGTTCAAACCTTTACTAGGTTAACTGCAATAACTGCTTACTTTACTGGTTGACTAACACATTAGTACACCAAAGTGCATGTACTCACACAAATTGTTCTCTATTCACTTCAATTTCTATTTTGGTCCACTTAACTTTGAGCGCTTCTCAGCTCAAATATGCGTGACGTGATTTTTTTCTGAGCTTTTTTCACTCCCAATGGATGAAAAGCGCCGATATTTTACGGGATTTGTTCTCATGGCACGTCAGTTGCTCCTACAAACTATCACAACCGGGGTTCTATGGCCCGCGTAAGTTAGCAACCTGATCCCTTTTGGTCGCCTCCCTGTTCCGAACATCAACCTGCACAGACCTTTCATTGTCTTTTACCAGTTTTCTAGCATTTTGGAACGTGCACCATACTATAACCTTTTCTAACTTGGTGTTTTTATGGGTAAAAATAGAACTGCTTTAGAAATAAATAAACAATAAGTGGAGAATCTTAAGTAGAATTAACCATGTGGTGATGGATCGTCTGGGACTACTCTGAAGAAGCGAAACGGGCCGTTTGTTAAGGAGGGTGTTCTTTTTCCAATCTTTCCTTTTTTCTGTTTCTAATTGATTTCAAGAAGTCCCCCCCCCTCAAGAACATCTGCTGCTTTGAAGTCACCAAGTCAAGTTTGAAAGCTCAGACTCCTAAACAGTAACTACAATGTACGTGCTTCTCAGAACGAATATTTGAGGTTCCTCCGGTGCTAATAAACCCCGTTAAATCTCATAATTTCGCCTTTTTTGAACGACATTCAGGTGTTTTATCCGATCCTTTAGGTTATCCCAGGGTCAAGGGTTCAAATGCGATATAAACCATGATCACTAGCGTAGGTGGGTTACCCGGGAATAGTGTAGCGTTCAATGTCCTCAACCCGCTCGGCAATTCTAATCCTGATGATGTTTGATTCATTTGCGGCCACTCTTCTTCACTCTATAAGGGACCATACACACTCATGCATTCATGAAAGAAGCGCCGCGTAATTTTTTCCCACATTTGAAGTCTTGTGTCGAATCAACCAACGGCCAGCTGACATTAACAGCTCGCGCTCATTTCTCTATATGGAAGGGATTCTTAGTATCTGGGACCAATTTTACAAGAACTTACTGCTATATGCGGATGAGGTTATGATCGCAACGTAGAGTAGTTGAAACATCCGTGAACAAAATTGAATTGGCAGCAAAACGTTGCAAACTTGTGTCTGCGACCCAATAGAGCTATGATCAGCGCGGGAACTTTGGGCCAAATTAGGCGTTATTCATGCCTTCAACCATCTTCTTTTATCTGGCCCAACACTTTAATGGCCGAATAGAACAGCAAGTTGGTTTCATTCGAACATGCATGGAGGAGTTTCTTTCAAAGAATGAAGTGAAACTCAAGCGAAACTGAACTCTTCACTGGGATCTTCCCGAGAATAATCTAATTAAAAGGGCTGAGACATTTTAGTAAATGCGCCACCTTACTAACATGTGATTAGGTAACTTCTTGTGAAACGCACTTAGGTGTAGTTCACAAATCCACAACAAGCGTCTTAAAGAGCACTCGAAATACTTGACATTTATCTCTTTTTTTACTCCATTTCTCGGAAACCAAATAGACTAGCGCCTGCGTTGTTAGTTGTTGAGCCAACTCGCTTTGTTTCCCCTGGCTCCTGATAATTTCTAAGAACAACAATAATTTCTACATTAGTTGTTTTAATGGCATAATGCACGACAATTTAGTGCTAAGAAATAGTAGCAGGAGTGCTATATAGAAGGGGAAAATAGCGAAAACGCGACTTTAAACGGCCAAGAACCTGCGGAAAAGCCTTTGCTCTGCACGGCACTGGGCGATTTTGGACAGTTTCCCGTTGGCATCTTGCCAGAAATCGCCTTGATAGATACTGGCTGCACGTATGTGTTTATATATCCAAGTAGCAACACTTCATATCAGTTGTACTTCTAAATCTTCTGAAAGAGTACCAGCGCCGTGACTGTTCGGCCATTTGTGGGCGGGCAGCTGCGATGGGTGTCTGGGTCGGCACGCTGCACCTTAGTTAGGCTTAGGTTATGACGATGCCCTTGGTTGGAAAAGGCGCTACACCAGCCAAGAGGTACAATATTCTCCCGTGCCACGCGTAGCGACCCTGTACGCCTTGTCAATTTATCGTACCAATCGCTTAAGCCGTTTATAATTGTTCAATTCAAATTCTGTCAAAATGGTCCATTGACCAAATCGTCATTTTCGGTGACCGAAAATCGAGTCGAGTTGTCCGCTATCAAATTAATAGTTAACTTACCTTACTTTCAGGATATGGTAATTGGAACGATACACTCTATACGAGATAGTGTTATTAATATATCGGAGACGTTCAGTACGGAATCGCCGTCTATGGCGCAAAATACGACGATTATTCCGACCGTCGAGCTTGTTCTTGGCACCATCACCTATTTGGTGAGTTCATCTCATTGACCCTTTGTGCTTTTTCCGCCGAACTCGTGCTCAACTTGGCGCTGCCCTCTGTCTACGCATTACTTAGATAGCTATTACGCTTTACTGGCTAGTTAGGGTTTATACGTGGTCGAGATAGTCAAAATGCTGTGTTCTCACATTCCATCCACTATCTTCCAAATTTTGCCGTCGATCGGAAGCGCGCGGGTGGGGGGGGGGGGGGATGGTGGGGGTGGGAGAGTAGAAGAGGCACGCAGCTCCAATCAGCTATCAGTACTTTTGGCGCCGTTAATCAAGGTGGAAGTATATAGCGCGTTCAACCACGACTCGCTTTTCCGAGCGACCAAATACGCCCTACTGGTAGGGTCTCACATAACGATGGCCTACGCTGCACCTGGTGACACTTACTCGATACTTCTATACTATTTCGGCGAACTTAGTTGATACCTCTATACCTTAAGTGCCAGTCGATATCCCTATACCTTGACTGCCCCTAGCTGGGCGGAGTGCTCAGTGGGAACAGCAGCTCTTCTAAACCGCTCGATTCCTGGCCCCTTGCACCAAATGTGGTTTAGTGCGCCCTCTGGAGTATTCGAAAGCGGGTCGCACTACTGTATCTGCAGAGGTCCCAGTGGTCTCTTTTTATTGCTTAGGAGCCAATCACTGACGATGAGGCATCCAGACAACATTTCTAGGCTGGTTACTCACTCGATCGCAGTGATGCTTATCGATATCCATCGGTTAAGTCCAGACAATTACATATCTGGAAGAGGTGTCCCTAGTGGTTTGGCCGAAATGCTGTGAATCCTTGAATATACATATGTTTGAATTTTCATCAAATGAAGTCAATTACCAGAGCTGGTCGTATTTTAATTGATAGGTAGTAAAAATGTAATTCACAGTATTTTCGTCGGGCTCACTGAACGAAAGCTGGAATACGCCATCAAAAAGTTGAAGAACCAGAACCGGTGTCATTTTTGGATTTTCGAGAAATATGATTTTTTGATAGAAATACCCTTAGATAGCGAGGATTACCGTATTGTATCATACAAAGTACAACAAAATCGCATCATCTAGCACTCTTCTAGATAATTGAGTTGACCACCTTGAAAAGGTTTCTTCACAAAGATTCATTCACAGTTTAACCTTTTTCTTCTTCCCCATTCTTTAGCTTTGATAATGGATTTCCGCTCCAATCAAATTAACAGTTATCACTAGTGTTTTTACACGAGTGAATTACTTCCTTCCTTCCTTTCTCCGCCATAAAAGATCAGTACATCAACAGTATATGTGCTGAGGATTTCTCAGTGAAAGGAAGGGGGAGTCGTATCTGGCACGGAGAGGATCGGTTCACATGTGGATTTTTGCAGTTTCAGCTGCGCGTTTGAAGCATCCCTGTCGCTGACTGCTCATTCTCAACTTTACTGAACAGAGCTTTATTTCTACCCCCTTATACAAATCGGTAGGGAAAGGAGGGGTTCGTTTTCTGTAGAAAAAAACTTTTGTGGTCGACACGTAGCGCCTTGACTACTAAAGGCCCAACCACTGTTTTAATCAATCAAGCTACTGTCTCCCTATTTCGAAGTAAGCCCTGCAGTCCTCGTTCAATCCGGGGAATGGGAGCAAGGGGTCAGTCGTCTAAAATAGGATAAACACTCCAAAAACATGCGTCGGAGGACAACGCGGAGACAATCTGCTGTGGGCGCAGTCGGATGAGAGGGGGAATTTCGCATTTTTTCTGAATGCTTTTCTTAATTCATGTTAACTAACAGGTCTTCAGACCTGTAAACTCCTGTAGAGCCACCAAATTGTTTGAGTGAGCAACTTAGCCCACAGGACTTTTCGTGTCTTCAAAATTTGGCTTCTGTAAGCTGCTTAGCTGAGTAACACCTAGTGCCCCACCAAATCGAAGTGTACCTCAGCTGTGCTTCCTGGTTTTTCGCCGCCGTTGACTGGATCCTCTATCATTTTCTACCGAATGCCTCATATTTTTCGGACATGCATTTTGAAATTAGCCAATTCATATGGAGGGCTATTACGTAGAATTAACCTGGATGGCTCTTTTTCTAGGCACTTCTGTTGCTATTTAATACAATTTCTTTGCTCTTCAGGTAATCATAATGATGACAGTGGTGGGTAACACGTTGGTCGTCGTTGCGGTGTTCAGCTATAGACCACTCAAAAAAGTTCAAAATTACTTTCTCGTCTCATTAGCCGCATCTGATCTCGCTGTGGCCATATTCGTTATGCCACTTCACGTGGTGAAGTTTTTGGCAGGTAAGTTTTTCAAGTATGTAAGGTGACATTAGTACAAATGGTTGGGTTGTGGTGAGTAATTACACCTACACGGGAGTAGTTGAAAAAGAGATACTTTGCTCATGGATTCGAATTTCAATTCCCACACGGTGGTAAGGTGCGTGGAAATCTACAGTAAAATGTACCCAATACGTCACCATTTCCCTCGCCACTTACCCACTACCTGCACCATTTGCTTCGGGCGAACATATATCAGGGATTCTTCCCGTGAGCGAGGGGCCTTTTTTATTGCCCTCCTCTCTGGATGTGGAAGCGAGAAATGTCCTATGATGTAGTTGACGAGCCTTGGTTTTCGACGGCTGTTTCAGGCTCACCATGATGAAAAAAGTTCATTCTATACTTGTCCTGTATGACTATATGTCCATTTAGTATGGATTGTTGTGTGAAACACAAGGGGGAGGGGGGTGTCGTGTTTGGCCGCTGGTGAGGGGTTGCATGTTGTCCCGAGAGAATTTTTCTGACTGTCGATCTTTTCCGTTTCGCCCCCCCCCCTCCTGATTTCGTGCCACAAAACTCCTGTGTCTCGCAGCTGAGCCGTATGGTCTACTCCCCGGTCGACGAGGAAATTTCGGGTAAAGTTATTCACTAGCAAGAGATTGTGAAAGAGGGGGAAGGTTCGAGGGATTGAGGGAGGGACTGGAGAGGGCGGTAGTGTCTAGCAAAAATTCCGCACAACCCAACGCTGGGTCATAATTGGGTTAAAAGATTCTTGACAGCCATGATTCTTCTGATCATAAGAGTTCGGAGGCATTTGTGGGCCAGTCTTTGCCTGAATCGTTGAGGAAAGGGGCAGCAGGAAGAGGGAGAAAAGAGGAGAGGGGCTAGAGAAAAGGAAATAGGAACAGAAAACTTTGTTTCGTTAATTTTCGCAAAATACTCGACAGAACGCGTCCTGTTCACCCCCGGGCTTTCCTGATCTGGTTCAGCTCCCCTTCCTCAGTCCTACCTGCCATCTTCTTGTGTTTCCCACCGCAGTTTTCTTCCGAGCAAGTTTTTTTCCCAAGTTTTTCACCGAAAAACTGAGAGCGGAGGTAGGAGTAAGTAGAGCGCTCAAAACGGGAAAAGCCGAGGACAGTCAACGACCGTAAAACATTTTTTCTCGAAGGTAAATAGGACCACACTTTCCTCCGGCGACGAGATACGACCCCTCCCCCTTCCCTCGCTTGGGCGTTAGGGGCCCCAATAGATGACGTGCCGTGAGCAGGAACGGGAATGAGAACTTCGCAAATCTACCCTGACACCTGTGACTACTGCGCTCGTTGCACTCCTGTTCCTTTTGGCTCTTAATGACGTCATAATCCGAAGTTTTAGTGACGGGAAATCGAGCTTTGGTTTACAGCGTTCATTGTTAGAGGGTGTGTTGTTTCTGATTGTTATCCCTCCCGAAGAGTCGACGATCTGGCGAGTTCCGTAATCATCAACGATTGCAGCAATTAGCTTGCATAGAAAAATACATGGCTAAGCATTGATCTTGAACGCAAAATCCCCCGGCCACATCACAACAAATCCGCCGCGACTTAAAAGGGAGGAGGAGGAGTAGTCTCAGCACATTCACACTGCACAACTTTTACTCAGAAAGAACGTTGTCCTTGTCGGGCTTGCTGTCTGACTGGTTGGTTCCTCTTGTCAGCTCGATTGACAACTGCAGACATTGTCCACCGGAAAAGCCAAGGCCCAATGGATCGAAAGTATGAAGAGTTTCAAAGCGGAAATAGAACTTCAATCGAAATATGACAGCCCTAAGCCCTTCAGTGCCCTTTTTTGTGTCATACTTGTAAGTATTGAGAAAGTAAAAGTCAATTTTTTGTTCATTATCGTCCTTTTGGTGTGAAAACGCAGGGGGAATGCATCGTCATTAGCAATGCAAGAAGAGGGCAGCCGGCTGAGCTGCGCTGAGAACACGACGAATTATCGTCATGTGGTTAGAGTGAAATCGGAGAAATAACATGAAGCTCGCTGCTAATTTGCTACTGAATTAGCAGGGTACATCAACATGGCGGCTCTGTAGGTTCTGATAGACGAGTAGGAGGAGTAGGAGGGAATTGATGCTGTTATAGAACATGGGCAACTTGGGCGCAATCCGGTTGGAATTGCCAAGTGTCTATTTTATGGCCTGAATGGTCTGTCGTTCAGCAGCTCTGTGGCAATGAATCCTCCAGGAAAATTCTACAAATCTCCTGTCCCAGAGCCCTTTCTGCGCTCTTCTGGTGTCTCGAAGTCTCTTTTGGACTCGACTCCTTCACTATTAATTGCTCCAAGTTGGGGGAGGGCGTGGGCTCACCAACATGAGAGGCCTCATCATCTTCTAAACTTACCCAGAATTATTCATTTCTGCATTTCTTTACTTATTCAAATATTCAGTAACACGCTCATAAGCTCAAGATAAGCAAACAAGAAAACTATCTATAGGAAAACGCCGAGAAATTGAAAAAAGGGATGAAATATAGGACAAGCTAACTATAGAAATCGAACCAGTAAGCAAGTATCAGTACCAGTGCCTGCAGAAGGAGCGAAGCGTCAGGAGGTCGGAGTTAGAAACAGAAGTACGTGCTTGTTGAATTGCTCGTGAAGAAAAAAGGAAACGAAACAGTTGAAAACGCTCAAAATAAGGCCACATTTGTGCAAGGTGATAGAGAAAGAAACGGTATAGAATTGGGAGAGAGGTCAGGCAAAGCAGCGAGAGAGTATGTAAAAGAGCAAGACAGCAGACAAGAGAACTATCAATGGGGCGTACTCACTTCTACAACCTTGGGCTTTACCGCCGTTATCTTAGCACTTTTTGTTGTGAAACTCATACAGGGCTCGTTATAGTCTACGCTAACTCTCCCTATGAAGAGCTCAGATAATTCTAGATTATTGTGAGCTCTGCTTTTGATCCTGCTCCATTGTCGACCTGCTTTCAGATGGTCGATGGCTACTGGGGATTCCAATCTGCCAGCTGTTTACCACAGCCGATATCCTCTTATGTACATCATCTATACTGAACTTATGCGCTATAGCTATCGACAGGTAAACGTTCCACTCAAATTTCTCTAGAACAGTGGTCCTCTCTCATGAAATTTGCTTTTGAATTTTTTTTTCTTCCAGATACTGCGCCATACACGACCCAATAAACTACGCTCAAAAGCGAACGTTACGTTTTGTGTGCTGTGTGATTATTACGGTAGGAGACTACGGTATTATATTCCACGTTCATCTGCCCTTTTTATTGAGAGTTTACTAGTTTACTGAGTTATTTATAGTACTCAGAAAAGGCGATTCACCACTACACGCTATGTAGTGTGTACTACGCATCTGTACAACGCTCTTACGAGCCCGCGACGCGCTTTGAATTCCTCAATAATGATCATAACAGGCCAATTTTACATGGCCGCGAAAAGACAACTAGGCTAATTATGCTTAGTCTACACGGGTTTCCATGTAACAGCAGACTAGAGGGGGGCATTTTGTCGTCGCCGACACACAGGGAGTCGTTTCCGCTCGTTACGCAGTCTCAGCATACACTCATTCCCCTTTGCCGTGACATGGAACAGTCATGGGACTAAGCTCACTGAGAAAAGTTTTTTAGCAATTTTCGCATTTTGCAATGGTAACTTAAAGGTAAGGTAGAGGTAGAGAAGTCCTCAGGAAGACCAAAAATCTCATGGGAGTGTCCTATGAAGAGTGTGGCTCAGTGAGGCTGTTCACTTTCACTTACTCATTTCACTTATTTGTTATTGAATATACTTGTAATACACGCTAGAGTAAACGTATAGCTGCTGAGTGGATCAGATTTTACGCTCTGCCTACTAATGAAGTACCGTAGATGAGAAGTGCTGGACCGCTCCTCTTGAAAAAGTGTTTTTTATGGTTTTTTTTCTGATGCTTAGGATAAGTAATTTCATCTTTGATATTCCCATATCTGCCTCTAATAAGTGCCAATGAATGCTTTGAAAAAACTTTTTCCCGAGTTGCTGAGCTCTCACGAGCACGAGAAGTTTCGGAACGAGTGAGAGAAAGCCAGGCCCATTCGAAATGGATGAGACAATTAACACACTTTGCATTAACGCGAACAATGGTTAGATGTACTCGTCCGAGCACTTCTCGTCATCATTTCGTCGGAACTCCGCTAAATAGACACACACTTTCAGACCTAACTATAGGCACTCTCAAGTTCTTGAAAAAAAAACGTTCCATACGAAAAGTTGTAATTCCAAAGATCTGAGAGAAGGAGTCCTGAAAGTTCAGGAATCACACTTCACATCCTGAAGATGGAGGAGGTGTGGATGCGTACTTCAGTCGAACGTGGCTCCGATTGTGCTTTTGATGGGATATTTTTGCTTTTAAGCAACTCTAAGCATGACTATGTCTAGAACAAGATAAATGACAGTTGTTTCAAATGAAGTATCCCACGAAATATGCACCTACGCTTTGTTTGACCGAAATACGCAACCACGCCCTCTACAGCTTTGGGGTATGGAGTGTATCTCACGCGTCTTCTATCCAAGAAAGCTATCCAGATTAGAATCTGCGCCCTCAAACCGGGAACGTTGCGAGGATATTTTATAGAAATTTTGTTACTGAAGGATTCCCATTTTTGAGCCTGAAAAATTTCTCGTTTCAGGTATGGGTGCTATCCGTGATAATATCAGTGCCTCCATTGATTGGATGGAACGATTGGTCATCGCAGAAACTTCGAGATCATTGCGAACTCTCCTCAGAGAGGTGAGTATATTGAAATTTGAGCTTTATTAACTCTATTCACCCCCACTGAGGAATTCTAGCTAGGCTCATGTCAATGCAGAAGCTTTGAAATCGCCACCGATGGAAAAAAAGTGAAATTGTTTCAAGTCTGGCGCTATTCGCCTTGTGGGACCTCATGAATAATTAGCGTCTGATAATGGGATTACCCCAGCGCGAACCTCTTTGGGTGACCCACTAAGCTCCTTCCCACTTTTTTCCTTAGTAGTTGGCAAGTATTTTTACGACCCTGAGGTAGTACAAGTTTTGCACAAGGAGTTCTTTGAACGCCTCTTATAAGAGCAGCTACCAAAGTTTTCCTTTCATGGTGAGATTGGAATCTGGTGCCCTGTGTAGTTCGTCAGCACTAACATTTCATGATGACTCAGGCAGGCTCTGAGAAATATGTTAGCCCTCCTCAAGAGCTAATTCCGCCCACATGCCTCATGCCTCATCACATAATAAACGCCTACATAAAGTAACTACTCTGTAGGGCAAGTACACATTAGAGGAGGTCGATGTTGTAGAGTCCAGTGCAATTAGCTAGGTCGCTGTCCAGGACTCCGTAATCTTGCGAACGCTCTTGCCTGGCTTCCTCTGAGACGGTTAAGCCTTTGTTTCATTCGAAATTTGCATTTTACTTAAATTTCCCACCACTATAAAATCCCTATGAAACGGCAATTAGGGAGCGCTTCTCGTAAATTTAATGACTACATATGAAGCATTTTTACGGCATTCTCATGAATACATGAGTGTCTCGGTTGTCATGTGAGACACGAGAACTTACTGAAAAAGGGTGAGGTGTTCATTAAGTGTGCTTCAGCTTAGAATTATACGGAATTGTATGAAATTACTCGTGGTAAAAAAATATGTGAGCAAGAGTTTGTCTTTTTGGAAGGGAGCACACGTGTCCATTTTACCATTCATTGCTCTTCTTTCAAAGACGAAAAAGCAATTCGTTTTGGCGTCCGGCGATCATGAGTCACTCACTAATTGCTGTGTCTTACGCGGAACACCTCATCCGGGAATAGCTTCTTCATGTCAAATGGGATACCTGGTGAAAGAAAATATTGTTGAAATGTCACCCAGATTGACATTCTCTTGTACAATAAGACAGGAGGATTAGTAGGAACTTGCTTTACCAGGAAAAGCTTCTTCTTTATAGATTGCATATGTCAGAGAGATATCGCTACTTTGCTACATGAACGGTAATGAGTAAACCTCTCTAGACGAGTTCCCTGCCATTTTTGAAGTAAATGGGTTTTCACTCCTGTAGGGAGTAGAAACCGTTCTTGGTTTTACGAAACTAAAAATTCATTCTTCCTCAGAAGCACTGAATCAAACCGTAGTAGACAAGGGAGTCTGAAAATCTGGAGACCTTCAGCAGGACATGTTCTGTCGTTGGGAAAATCCTTGCAAGGAAACCGGCCCCCTCGACTCTTCCTCCTGTGGACCCCCTCCCCTCTTTTCCATCCTACCTACCTTCTGAATTTTCCCAGACGACTGCTACTTTTCCGCTTTTTTTCGGGACTTCTTCCATTTCTTCCCCGAAAAATGGAAAAATGCCATAAATTGTAGGAGAAAAGAATAGGTTCATGGCGTTCAAAGAAAAAAAAAGGAGAAAAGTCCACAACGAATATATCTTTTACCGAAGGTACGTCTTCCTTCCCTCCAGCGACCAAATACGATCCCATCGCCGGGGATCCCCCATATACGGCCTGCCCTTACCCTGAAAGTTATCAAATATAGCCTGGGAATAAAAAAGGCGCTCAACCATAAGATTCAGATCTTGTGCTATCTCATTAGATTTAAAGATCTCTTTCAACAGAGAAGAGCGGTGTAATTTAACTTTTGAGAGTGGCGTACTTTGTCTGTTGAATTTTTCCAAATGGCATTTCTTCAGCTTCAGGCGTGCTATCTGCAGTCTTGCTCGCTTCAAACGCTGGGGCGTGCCAGTTAGCTGGCTTTGGCGTGCGGCCAGTCCTTTCTCCACCAATTGATGTTGCTTGTCCGCTTGGTGGAAAACGGGTTGGTGCGTCTCGGTCCCCCTGACACGCTCCAGCGTCTACAGGCGTACAACACTGTACTCCCTCTTAGCAGGCGATATCGGTTTTTGCCGTTTCTAGTCGTTTATCAGAAGTATGTCTACCCCCCCCCCTTCTCCACCTATTTTCGGAAATGGGTCAAATTTCTCAATACTCCCTAACCCAACGATATGTCCTGTACCGAAACATGGCTCAAATTTGTGAGGGCTGCGTGCGTGATCCACTGCTATTTGCGAAGCTGAAAGTAAGGAAGTGGCGATGGGTTGATTCCTTGGGCTGCCGCCAAGTGCGGCTCTCGATGAACTTCGGCATTGTAGTAGCTTAATATTTACTTCTTTCGAAACTTCACACGAAGCTGTTGTGAACAGCAGTCTGCTATTCCAGCAGGATTGTCTTCTTGGGAGCCTGAAACATGGAAACCGAGTCGTGATCCATGCTATCAAATGTCATACCACCCTACAAGACCTTCGAGACTTACTGGTCGTTAGGCTGCGTTTATAGCCTGCGACTGGAGCCGGCAGTCGCGCGATTCAGGATTCGCGCGAATTCGAAGGACCGCGCTACACCGCTAATCGTTGGACCGCTGCAACTGCTAACTTAGACGCAGTCACCATGAAATTTACTTCGCACTTTGCAAAGTAAGAGCGCGGTCCTAGGCTCTTGACTTTTCTGCTTTCCGGAACTCCACGGCGATCTCGATGTTAGCAGCGAAAATAAAACGCGCGAATTCTTTTCCAAGAGTTCAAAGGACTCGAAAAGTCCAGAAGGCTTCTCAAAATCTTTTCTTCAAAAGCCCCGTGCTTAGCAGGTTAGATATCTTTAAAAATAACGAATATCTTCTCTTTCAGTCGGAACAACGTACCCCTTTTAACTCAGAGGGATAGTTCAACGGGTGACGTCGTACTTATGGAATCGATAAGCAGTCAAATAACATTTTCAAACACGCTTTTGTTTGAAAAAAAATTTCTTCAGATTCCATCCAGTTTCCAGTTCACATTTTGAGCAGTCGCCCATTTATGCAATAGTTCAAAAACTGCCATAAAATCGGGAAACCGGAAATGAAGTCGTTGTTTTCTTTTTCCTTTGAGACACATATTCTTGACAGACGAAAATTTTAAAAGTGCCCAAAAAAATTAAATTTCGAAGAGCCAAAACAGATGGCTCTGCTGTTTAGAACGAGGCGGACCACCCAAGGACGATGTTGGGGTGTTGAATTGATTTCCATTATATATAATAAAGTCAGTGTCTGTCAGCGGGATGTGTGCAGAACTCTATTTAGTTTTCCATCTGCAGACTGGCAATATTTTCACCCCGCTAACCAAAATTAGAAACGCCAGCCGCGTCATCTGCAGAACAACCTGGGAACACTCGGGTACATTCCACTAAAGTTCCCGCACCAAACGCAGTTGTACTGCACAAATGTCATGGATGAAGAATTTCCTCACTCTTTGTTTATAGCTATGTTGGGTTTCATATTCACGAAGATCACATTGCTTTTTACTTCACCATCTTCACTTGAAATTTACTCTTCTATTTGTAATGAAACCAACACTGAAGACCATGCTAGTCTGAAACTATACCTTTTGTTTTTGGAACAGATGCAAAATAGCGCTGCAACTGGTGCAGTACCAAAAGAATATTATCATAATCGTGACTAGAGCGTCGAATAGTTCTATAGACGTACAACTAACTGAAAAGATTAGGTGTTCTTCCAACTGGGACCACAGCAATTGAAGTCAACCTTCAGTTGTAGCACGTGCTTCCTTCACGCGCGCACTAAACCGATTGCTCCGACCGATTTCCACCCTTCTTTGAAAGCCACAAATACAAAGGAGGAGTTCATTCAGCGTAGTAACTTCTTTATGGCCGCCGTGTATTGTTCTATGGCAGCATCCGTTCAAGATGGTGAAACTTCAACATATGATGATGGAAAAACCATTGAAATGTCCTTACAAGAGATTTCCTGGGACTGGACCGTCTACTCTCTTTCAGGCTTCTTGCCTTTGACAAGGCTAATGATCTTCAGTGGAAGGAGAGAGACTGGCGTTTTTCAGAGCTCCTCTTCTTAGTGCGCGTCATGACGATTTCCCCGCAAGTCGGGTCGAATTTTCCCAAACGTCAGTCCAAGCTAAAAAATAAAGGATAAATCGTTGCCAGTGCTTTTTGGGAGTTCCAGACGTGTCTAGTACCAAATTACCGTTCCGGAGGAAAGAAGGCTCGTTAGCCTGGGCAGGGGCCGACGCCGCTAGAAAGCGTGCCACTTGCCACTACACTCCGCTTTCTGAGGACCGGTATTTCACAAAATTCAGATGCCCATAAAATGAGAGCACAATTTCAAATAAAATAACTGGTAGAGTATGAGACAGGGCAGGGCAGAATTTGAAAATAATAAAAATTCTTGTATCTTTCCTCTAATTTTTTTTGTCTTTTTTATTTCGACTCTGATTCTAGGAGCCGACGAAATGTAAGCGCACCTACGAGTGCATTTAATAAATGAACAAAAAGATAAATAAGGTGGACCCCTTAACTTTTGTGAAACGGAAAAAGTTTTTTGGTTCGGAGCGGAAGGCTCTCCGAAACAAAAAAAGTGTCAATAATTTGTATTCTTGAAAGCATAGATAATTGAGTAGGTACTTAGATGTGCTGCACCTCTAAGAGGTCCAATGCTCTGTCCGCTTTCACTGAGAACAAATTTTCATGATTCAACGCTCCGTTCGGAGAATGACGTAGTCCAAAAAAAAGAGAGGTGCGGCAGAAACTGATAGTTGGATGCATCATAATGGAATATAGATATTGCGTAGCAAATAAGTAAAAGTAAAGACTCAGGGGTCGAAAGTTAAAAAGGGAATGGTAGATCAAGTAAGACCTTACTTAGGGAATACCACAGAAAATAAACGGCAACCTCCCAGCGAATAAAAAAAAATTTTTGCTTCTAGAAATGTATCTGAAATCGTACAAAAAATAATCCACCATGGTTTTCAGAGCGTTTGTCGTTTTCTCAGCATCGGGTTCATTTTTTCTACCTCTACTTGTTATGGTTGTCGTCTATGTGAAGATCTTCATAAGTGCAAGGCAGCGAATACGGAACAAATCGAGGTCGGTATCGTTTTTACAAATGTAAATGAACGAGAAACAAAATATATATAAGAATTATAGCTGTAGAGATGCTATATAAAATCATATGAAAGTTGTATTATTTTACATTCAGTTGAGAAGTGGCGACATTTTATCCCAATTGCCCCACTCTTCGGAGTTCTGGCGAGGGTCTCATTGAAATTTTGCGGCCAAGAATAGATTTGGCCAGACTCTGTCTCTGGTGTATTCTGATTCGCTGCGTACGAATGTTGGTATCATCTATGAATGAAAAACGCCTGGAGGGGCAGCACCGTAGGCCATATTTTACGCCTGGTACCCGTTAAGACATGGCAAGCGTTTTCGCAAAGCGAATGTGATATTTTTGTTCAAGGGCTCTCACTACAGCTTTTCAGACAAGCTTTCTGTATAATGTGGTTTGAGATGTTTTGGTGCCGGAGGCCTGTGGCGCACACGCCAAGCTGTTTCGGGAGACGGGCAGGATATCGTCAATTTGCCGGCTTCGACGCGTGCGCGATGGGCCGTGGCGTTCTCTTAACTTGTTTCATACTTTCGATTAGAGCACCGGAATTCATTAAACGCGTCATCGTAGACATTCATGCTATTTTTCGGTTCCGAATTGCCTGTGTTGGCCATCTACTACCTGGGACCGTCGCATTTGGCTGGCGCGACGTCGCACGGCGACCGCCCACAGCGGCGCGAAATTACGATTATCTTTGTCACATACCAGCTGTTTCGAGCCAGTGACTGTGATGTGCTGTACAGAAGGGCCAGACATCGCCAGAAAGATAGGTTTCCGTTTACCAATTCTACACACGAGGAAAAACTATTGACTAAGATCTGGCTGTATTCGAGCAGTATTAGATGTGAACCGTGCAAACAAATGATAAACTGATGTGGTGTTTTCGCAAGAATTTAGCGCAATAGTGTCCAGTCCTCTCTTCATAAATCCTCGGCATTAATTGGTGAACCATGTGCAGTTTTTTATTTATTGGGACCGAAAAGGTTCTTAGGTAGAAGATTTTATTTGAGAAATGCTCTGGACGTTTCGATTTAGATGGTCCTAGAGGCAAGTCTACCAGCCACCATGAGTGGGGGGGGATTGCCACTCGCTGTTATTTGCTAGTTAGCAAAAACAATTCAGCTTGCGACAGTTGCCACTCCACTGTTAGTATAGGTTAAGTAAAATTCCTGTTGGTACCGAACAGGGCACGCACAGATAATTCTTGAAACTTCAATTCTGATCAATACCGTCGAACGAGGATGGAGTGGGCGGGCGTCTTGTGCTCCATCAGTTTTTCTATTATCTTATTTTTTTCTATATTTTTATATTTTTTTTATTTATTATTTTTTCTTTTTTATTATTTTTATTTTTTTTTTTTTGTTCTTTTTTTTTTTTTTTTGTTTTCTTTTATCTTGTACTTGTATTTGTTTTTATTTTTTATTTTTTTTTATTTTTTTTTTTTTTTTTTGTTTCTTTTACTTTTTTTGTTTTTCTTTGTTATTTTATATATTGTGATCTTATTTTTTTTTTTCTTTTTTTTTTTTTTTCTTTTTATTTATATAAGTTTTCTAATTTATGCTTATATATATTATTTTTTTATTCTGCTTTTTGATGCGTGTTTTATGTTATTTTTCTCTCTTTTTTTTTTTTTTTTTTTTTTTTTTTTTTTTTTTTTTTTTTTTATTTTTTTTCTTTTTCTTTCTTTTTTTTTCTTTTTTTTTTTTTTTTTTTTTTTTTTTTTATTTTCTTTTTTTTTTTTTTTTTTTTTTTTTTTTTCTTTTTCCTCTTTTTTTCTTTTTTTTTTTTTTTTTTTTGTTTTTTTTTTTTTTTTTTTTTTTTTTTTTTTTTTTTTTTTTTTTTTTTTTTTTTTTTTTTTTTTTTTTTTTTTTTTTTTTTTTTTTTTTTTTTTTTTTTTTTTTTTTTTTTTTTTTTTTTTGTTTTTTTTTTTTTTTTTTTTTTTTTTTTTTTTTTTTTTTTTTTCTTTTCTTTTTTTTTTTTTTTTTTTTTTTTTTTTTTTTTTTTTTTTTTTTTTTTTTTTTTTTTTTTTTTTTTTTTTTTTCTTTTTTTTTTTTTTTTTTTGCCTCTCCTCCTTCTCCCTTTCCTCTTTCAGCCATTGTGTCAGTAGACGTCGTCAGCGAAAATGTTTGTCTACGTCGAGGATGAGGTACTCAGTGGGCAAATGGCACGCTTACCACTCGGGCGCCGCCCGAACTCAGTCCCGGCGTCTAACTCTCCCCCCCGCCTTGTCACACCCACACAAGCAACTATGTCCCGGGACGCGCAAAATTGTGCTATGTGGATAATGTGTGCTTGGATGATGAAAGCCCCTGGACGTCGTACATGGACGTGGATAACGCACATGCGGTTTGTAGGGCGCACTAATGAGCGGTTACTATTCTGAATGTATTTAGAAATGCGTGCTGCATCTCAGTAACGGGAAATTTATCATTTTTTTTACCTACCGTATTCCTACGCCCGTCCACATTTCGCTTCAGACAGTCGTCAAAAAATCGCTGAGCTCAGCTGGCACCCGTTTGCTAACCGATTTCATTTGCCAGACCTTACCGCTTCTGATTAGAAATTGCCACGGCTACTGAGCATCGCCTATGAGAAAGAGGGTCAGAATTTCTGATGCCCTCACAATGGTGGTGACTTCAATCAGTGACTTCTTGCAATTGCACATCGGCAAGCGCCTAGGTACTAATGGCGTTAAAACGACTGAGAGTGAAAACCATGGCGCATCCCGAGGAGTTACTTACCAACGCCAAAAATTTATCTTTCCAGACATTTGATTGAAATGTACCATAGAGACAAAGTAAATTATCACTAAAAGCCAGGTACATCAAAAAACAGCCCTTAGTCTTTGAAACTATTCAACAGTACCTTCAGGACCTTGCAGTACCAATCCCAGTTTTTTCATGTCCGAACGCGAACTGCTATTTATTCTCGCTGATTTCATTAATGAGGAAATCACTATTATCTTCGATCAAATAATGGGTTCTAATTTGTAAATTACATGATTTCTCTATTACTTGCTTTTCGTCTGTGTTCGCAGTGACGTTTCGACCTTTGGCCAGTTTGACATCAGCAACTGACGCAGGTAGTGACATCACCTTGTGGTCTCGGCGAAGAAGCAAAATTGTGATGTTTGTGAAGCGTCTAGACTTTCTGAGGGGAGATAGTACACCTGACATAGCCATTCCCAAATTAGCACTTCGCCGAATCCATTTATGCTGCGATATCCTATTTGTAGGCTATGTGTAAAACAATATGCGTGGACATATTGCATGACGGGGAAAAAACATGTCAGAAACAAATGCAGGTGACGTTGCGAATAACAATGTACTAAGTAGAGAAAGAGAACATTTATGGATTCAGAAGCCAGCAAATGGGACGAGAACTTCTTAATACTCTTCCCGCGGTGTATGCGGTGTATACGGGTGTTCAATTATGAACCAGTAGCTGATAAAAGACTCCCTAGTCGAAGGAAATGTGCAAAGGAACTTCAAGAACCCTCCCCCCCCCTCCGAATAATACCCTTCCCTGGCATTTACACAGCCTCCAGAGTCTTGAGTTGTTCTATACGACGCTGCAGGCAACACGCGCGGTAACTAGCGGTGTAAGTGGTTGTCTCGTAGTCTTAAATCACTAATGTAGTAAAGAGTCACGTGTTTCTCACCACTTTATATCGGATGTTCGTGTGACGAAAGCGCTACAATCTCTTCAAGTGCCGACCTGGCTAACAAATGCACGGAGGCATTCACGTACCACTTTTTTGCATGAGTTGTCTCTGAACTTTTCAGCTCTCCGCAACCTTCGTCAGACCCTCCTTTGATATTTCCGATTTCAGGGCCTTTGAGGCTCATTTCGCGGTTGTAACGGGGCTAGAAGTTTGAAGTGTAAGGGTTAGTTAACCGACCCCCCCCCTCCCTGAAGGACAAGCGGGCGAAATCGTCGGAAGAGCCCTCAATAAAGCAATGGTTTATTACATGAGGTGGAGGCCAAGTTACTTCACCTAGTATAGCACCTGCGCAGAAATTGGGTAAGCTTAGTCGAGCACTGCCCCGAACTCTCAATGCGGCATTCGCGATTATTTGAAACAAGTCAAAAATATTTGTTCGGTTTTCAAATAACGTACATAATGAGCCAGACAAATGCGGCTGACATGCCACCTACAAATTGACCATGGGAAACTTTCTCTTTCATGTTAGGCGGGGATGCGCACAGGGGTGAATCTTTAATTTCGTCAGGGCCTATTCCAGATCGAAACTTTGCAAGCACACCATTTTTGCAGCGCCTGAGGGCATAAACTTACTGGAACCAGTAGAGCTAAACCTGCTACAAAACTCAACCATGTACACCTACTGAAACCCAGCTCCTCAACAGGTCTGTTTCGAGTTGAGCTTAGTGGAGCGAGAGCTAGAACAAGCATCAAAATAAACTTGAGTGGTTTTTTACGGAAACGCCACAACAGTCTGACAATCTGCCGATTTATCACCACATTTTCCTGATCTTTTCCAGAGCTAAGCTAGAATAGGCATATAGTCGTGTTCGCTGCGGATGAAGGGGCGTGTCAGGCGGGATAGGTTTGGCGCACGCAAAATCCGTCTTCTACCATTTGTCGGAGCGAGCAAATGACAAGACTGTATCATATAGTTCGTGTCACTCGTTTCCACATTGTGCTTACCCGCTTCAACAACTGGTTTAGCGCCGATCCGAACCCTGACAGGCCCCTTCATCCGCAAAGAACAAGAGTGTAGGTGGCGCAAATAGAGAACAGAAAGGAATATAGATAGACGAATGTTTTATTTATTCTTTAGTAGAAATGAACTGAACCAAAAAATCCCTCGGATTTTACAGGTCGAAGTGCTCTGATGCGCATACAAAACGCGACTGGAGAAGAGCGCGACGAACGTCGAGTTTCGAAGCGTTTCTCCGTCGAAAGCGCCAAAGCTGGAGGTCGTGTTGGTGAGAAAACTCCGCTGGTACATACCACCGATGGCACCTCAGTGGTCACCGTAATACCTAACTCAGTGAGTTTATGCCATTATACTTTCTGATGGGGTGTTTAACGAAACGCCATGGACTGCACAGGGATTGTATTGTAATTGAAATATTCGATCAAGTTTTCAAAGAGTAGGTCCAGGTTGCACAACAAGTCCTTCGTCCTATAAGTTTTCCATAAAGCTATAAAACAAATGCTTGCTAAGAGCTGTTGAGGTCCTAGAAAACAGTACTGTATGACAATCCCTATTTTCATGTTACCTTGCTTGATTAGTTAAAGGACTGAGGTCGGGTTCTCCATCGCCTCCTACCCGGAGTAGCGGAACCCTCAATTCCTCGGTAGTCGGATGATTGATACCAGAAGTGTCCTGTGATTGCGATATTACTGAGTTCACCTTGGCTGACCCGTAGATGTCACTGTAGAGAGTTGGTTCGCGTTCAGCACGTCACTAGCATTCTGGATCCAAGAGAAATGCACGGCGCATCCCGCAAATCGACTGGTCAACGCTAAACGTTTTGTCCCGTCATTCTTCGTGCCCAGTTAGCAATTGCCTGACTCGAATACTTTTTGAAGGTTTGAAAGGTCTCGCCATTACCTTCTTGAGCCTTTGATTTTCCAAACATTTAAATCACGAAGAATACCTCATATTAGATGAAACCTTTTCTCCGTAAATCTCAAGTTACTCGCTGGCAAATCCTTCAGGAAAGCTAGGCCATCCTCTTGAATGCTGCTATCCAGATTTTCCCGATTAATAGGGGAAAAGGCAAAGGTTCAGCCGTTGATGAGTCCCTTTTTAGGGACCGTAGCGCATTGTTTTCAGGGCACAGCATCGTGCTATGTGAAACGTTGAGGTCGGTACGACACCCGAAATTTTCTGCTTGGGGTAGCCCCGATCCGCATCCTTCCGCATCTTTCCTACCAGCTTTTTAAGTTTTCTTGACTACTTACTATTTTTCCACTTTCTGTCCGAAACTTTAGCGCTGCGTATGAAACGGAAAGATAGGGAAAAGTCAACAACCCGGAAAAATGTCGCACTTGGAAAAATTCTTATCAAGGTTAGATTCGACCCCCCCCCCATCTATCAAATATGACTCGCCTCCCCAGCGACCTGACACGCCCTCTACCCATCCTGGGTGGCGACTTGTTAAATGCGGTATAGCCTATCCAATAACTCCTTCGGCGGCCAGCTAGTGGTAAAAGACAGTGTTTTTGTTTTCCTCTGACACGAGTCCACTGGTACCTGAGCGTGGAAGAAATGCTCGACCAGGGAGGGACTCCATCCGGAATTTGAACCCCAGACCGACGAACGAGCGTGGTGAGCACTTCAAAATCCTTGGTTAGGATGACAAGAACCACTTAAGGACTACTGTTCAAATTATCAGTTCCCTTTTCAGTTGCCTGATGGTGTCAACGCGGACCAAACGACAAGAACAATGAGATATCACAACAATGGTTGTGCAAGACGTGATGCCGCCGGGAAAGACAACCCGGTTCGTTTTGCAATGGCTTCAGTCACGTTTTGACATTTTGAATCATTTCATTGAACGAACTTTCATAACATCGTGTACCTTCAAGCCTTCCTCAATGTTTAGTTTTTTCAAACTAAAAAAAGCATTTTGGGTGACTATCATCAGGATTTCAGCATGTATGCAGTTGATATCGTCGTGCTCAGTCGGCGGTGTAGGCTCACTCCACCTCTCCTGACACCTCCCCGGCTGACTGCCACGATATCAACTATACACACATTTTGGAAATTTTTCCCATTAAAGTGCACTCCGATAGACTCTCAAAGGAATTTTCGGAAGACTATCGAAGAAGGTCAGGTTCCTTAGAACGTGACATTACTTTGTCTACTTGTATTTACCTAGAAATGGCACGTTCTGTAATGTTTTGAAGCGTCGATAGTCTTCAATTGGTCGCTCCGAACACAATCGCCTCAGCAAGCCGCGAACAAATTAACGTTAATAGTTGGGAATTTAGTGCGTTCTGAATGAACAATGAATTAGTGGAATAGCTCGACTCGCCTTCTCCTCCTGCGGCTTTGGCTCGTGCAAAGTATTTGAGCCCTTGCAACGATTGCAACAACAGGGGGACAGAGGAGAATTAAATTGCCCTCTTTCTGGGGGGATAAAGCGTTTCTTTCCGTGCATTTTGGAACAAAGCGCGCGCGAAGATTTTTGCTAGACTTAGCAATAAGCTGCTCTAAGTATTTTGCATAGCTCAGTCCTTCCAAAGTCCTCAGCCTGTCCAAAGCACTACAGAAAACCATCACAGAGGACCCCATTAAAATACCGTTGCACCCTACACACCTCTTATCCTGACCTAGAGGTAGGCGTGGCATTGTAACAAACACGCGATAGATTGGTTTACTCGTGGAATTTTCCAGTCTGGACACTATCATCTTGTTCTTGTTGGACAGAGACACGACAACAATTTGTCAATGAAAATATTTCACTAAAGCGTTTAGACACCGTCAACACGGATAGGTTTGAAACATTACGGCCACGCTACCCGGTCTCTACAATGCTTTTGAGTAGCGCCTTTAATAACTCGGGCTGAAATAACATAGTGTTTGATGTAAGTTTTGTGCATGACGCCATGCATTAGAACTCTCTCTTAAAATTTTGAAACTTCTGGGAACCCTATTGAGCTACTCACAAAATAAAGGAAATTTTCGACATGTTGAAGTCTCTCGCCTTATGACTTTTAGCCATCTGCCGCTTGATGTGCATCAGTTTTCTGACGGAGGCACTTCACCTCTGCGAGGCCGGCTTTGGCAATGCTTAGCTATTTCAATCTGCAGAGTGGCCTGCAGGGAGGCGGGGGGGGGTCGGCAGAGAAACATGATGCGTTTACTCATGGAAAAGTTCGAAAGTGGACACAGTCTCCATCGAAAAGACCGCAAAGTCAATTTTCGGAGAGCGCACGTTCGCTCGGTCGGCGATGAGGTGCGGGGTCTTGTTTTTCGCCCTAAGGCCGACTTTCTGCCGCATAACTCGCCCATTCTTCTTTGTAATATTCCTTTAGATGTTCCTCTTCATGTAGGCGAGCAATTCAATCACATTTCCCGCGAGTATGAAAGCGAGCATTCTTTCCTCAGACTCCGCAGTTACACAGGTGAACCGATGTCGTTCTCCGTCTAGCTCGCGAAGACCTACCAGTAGGTCCGCCAGACCGAAACCCGCTGCACAATTTACAAAATCAAGATTAAGTCCCCTGCTTGCGAGTTTCCGGGGAGCCCGTCGTTTCCAACTCGGCAGGCAACCATATCATTTGCTGGGTGAAACATAGTGGGGGTTCTACTTACAGCGCTGGAATGGGGGGGGGGCGGCGAGCGGGGGTGGATATTTGTCATGAGAATTTCTTCTGATTTCTAAATTTTTTTTCCACCCGCGCTGTACCATCCCATTTTCTCGCTGGCTGCCCAACAAAACTACTTCGCTTCACTATAACACTGAGTTCAAAACACTATGTTTAAAGAAATAAAAACAAATAAAATATAACCAAGACATGAAAAAAAATGGCGGGCAAAGGGGTGAAAACTGCTGAGAACGATGCGTAAGCTAGAGGGTGGACCCCGAAGCCATTGTGAGACCTTATTCCGGGGAAAAGGTGCCTAGACAGGGGTGCAACTCAACGAGTTCGAACTTTTTGGTACGGCTCACGGATGGAATTTCCTGAAATTCAAGTACTGCTATTAATAGTCTCCTTTCTTGGCGAGGGCAGAGAATAGATCTCGGATTGCTCAGGCTACACCCATGTTATCGTATCTCCGTCCGCTTACACATGTCTTCAAAGGATCGGCGTCATTAAAGCCTAATTGTCGGCATCCCCTAGTGACTCATTAATGATTTAACTGGTCTACGATCCGCAGGGATTCACTATACTGAGTTATTTCAGTGAGAAAACATGATTTTGATATTCGGTCGTAATTCAAACGTCACTGTAGGGGCACTGCGTCAACAGGTTAATGAGCCTAATTGGAGTGTGCTCCGAATCTCTTTCATGCGAACTCATGATTAACAGATTGAAAAAGGTGTTTTCCAGTGAACTGAAGGGCTAACTTCTTCTTACTGTTACCTGGTGCTACTTTAACGAGTGCATTGAGAAAAAGTTATACTGTGAGCCTTTGTGACTGTTTGCGATGCAAGCACTGGTGGTATTCCAATTGTTTACTCGCCACAAAACTTCTCAGACTTGTGCGTGTGACACTAGTATGAGCCGTAGCTCATGAGTCCTTGTAGAGACCTGATAAGCGTTCAAGAGTCTTGAAGCTTGAAAGAGAACCTGAAAGCATGGCACTCCTTGAACCGGTTGACCGAAGCTCACAGCTTTACTCATACCATTCCGAAATATTTTGAGGGTGTGTTCCTAATGGTGGCAGACACAGTGATGGCAGGGCCACTGAATAGGACAATTATTTCCACAAAAAGTTGCAACGGACCTTTGAATGTAGGGGTTGGTGTACTTAAACCGGCAGAATATCATGCGGAAGCGGCTCCTAGTTAGGCCGCGTGTAGTGAGCCACACTGCACCACACAATATTCTCTATCATAGAAAGGGTGACCCTTTAGTGGAGGCTGTGAAGACCTAAGTGAAGCCTCTTAAAAGTTTCTTCGTGCGGGTCAAACCCCGGATGGGCTCGCACTCAGGTCAACCGAGTCTGCAGTTTGTATTCTAGAGATGAGGAGGGCGTGTCTGAGACTCAGTTGTGATTTTACCAGCCCTAAAAAGCTGCGGCTTAAAGCAGATGTGCAGGCAGCGTGTGTATAAATTAGTGTTGAAACGCTTGACACATCTCTCACCCCCCCCCCTCTACCTGAGCCGGCAATTGTCCACAGATTCGCTGCCGCGTTCACGACAATAGTCTGTTGCTGAGGCCAGTCTGGGCGTGCCAGAGGGTCTCACTTGGCGCCGCGCCAGCCCTTTCTCACCAATCACTAATGCCTGAAGCCGCAGCGATCGATGAAAAATAGGCTGGCACTGTACCGAAACCCACGTTAGCTGGCACTCGTCGGTTGACTTGGGTGATAACGACTGTTGGTATGTGGGGTGCATTCTACGGATCCCTTAGATATGGAATGTGCCATCACTCGGTATTGGTCAACTGGTCTGGTAAGCTGTAGACACTGTATGCTCGCGTACTTTGCTGCCTTCAGCGCTTCAAACTCAAAAGTTAATTGGGTGTTGAGTGAAAGTGGAATGCATGGCTCATCCTCCAACGGAGCCAAAAACAACAGCCATCTTTTTTGCTTGCAGATGATGATATTAATGAGTGATGATCTTCTCACTTACTTAAAGTATACAGAAATGATTGAATACAGTGAATAAGCAAATTTCCAATGATTACGGTAGTTCCGTCGTAGCCTTAATCGTAAATTCCGTCTGTGCCGTCTTTACTCATAATTTACAAGTAAATATTGACAATAATGTGTACTACTATGACAGTAAAGAAGCTGTTCAGAATCCACAAGCGATGCTTCGACAACGAGAGAAAATCAGCGTTGCCAAGGAGAAACGGGCTGCCAAAACAATTGCTGTGATCATTTTTGTGTTCACATTCTGTTGGCTGCCATTTTTCTGCGCCTATGTTGTCCTGCCGTTCTGCGACTCCTGCACACTTCATCCAAAGGTGAGCCCACATAATTTTCGATTATTTTATTTTTATTTCAGTTTTTTTTTGATAAAGATAAATAGACCAAGTCAGCACTGTGGTGCGCGCGACACCGCGAGTTTGGTTCCTCCCGGTCTGAGGTCATGCAATTTGAATGACATCTGCCGTCTCCGTTGTAGCCAAGTGACAGGCCTCCGACTGATTGACAACCTTTTCACGAACAAAGAAACAGCCGTCCTGGCATTTCAGCGTGGTAGAAATGCATATGAAGGCTTTTGATCGTTCAACGTACTGAAAAATCGTATTTTTTTACTATTTTTCAAGTACTTGTTCAGGTCAATCAGGCGTTCACATGGTTGGGCTACATTAATTCATCATTAAATCCGTTTCTCTACGGCATTTTGAATTTGGAATTTCGACGAGCGTTCAAGAAGATTCTCTGTCCAAAGGCCGTACTCGAACAGCGCCGTAGACGATTAAGTGCACAACCATAACTATAAAAAGTTCCGAGTATGTTAAACATATTTATTGATCCCTCTAACAATCCCAGTATTACTCCACTGAAATCACTTCTGCCCTTTTCCCTTCAATCCTCTAGTCTTCCACTTGATATCATAATGTTAATAAAAGCCATTTTCTTCTCCGGTGTTGGTTTTTTCGCCAATTTATGTTCTAAGTTACATTCCGGGTAAACCATATGGAAAATAGTAAAGCACATCGTTGCCATCCTCAAATTTATGTGTCGTATGATTTTACCTTATCAAACAGGTGCTATTCTATTATATTAAAATGCCATTGATTACTAGTCTCGAGAGTGTCATTGTTGTATGAATTTGCCCCTTTTATGCTATTAATAATTGTTGCTCAACAATGTCATTGCTATGATTGCATATTGCAATCGATTGCTGTTTATTTAGCTTTGTCACTGTTCATAAAGAATTTTCACTTTGATTTCACATAAGGGTGGCGGGGGAGAAATGACGTTTAGCTATTAATCTCGATGGAAAACGAGTGCACGGCGCTTCCCTCAGCAGAACTGATCGAAGCCGATTGCTTCAGTTCTCATTTGGTATAAGTAGGAGAAGTTCAGACTCAGACTGAGAAGACTTGTGAGAGTTCTAGAAGGGTTGATGGAGAAGGGTGAATGACTTTAAGCTGATGAGAAAATTTTTCAGTATTTTTAGACCCATATCTATCTTTCAATCAAAAAAATCTCAATAAGTAGCTGTGTTTGAATAGAACAAATTTTTGGAAGTCGTGCACTTTCAGCAAAGATACTACAGTTTTCGAGAAGAAGAAGCCCTCCAGCTTTGAAAATAGTCCATCGTTTCGTTATAGGCTATTTATGAACGAAGTTGTACACATTGAAAAAAATGAAAACGCAAATATTCGACGAACCTTTCCTGACTGTGATATTTTCGAGTAATGGACTCGAAGGCAGAACTATAAATCCCGAAAACGTGTAGGGTTAATAGGCCTAGCATGATCGTCGGCGCCCCTGAGCAGACGCTGCGTAACGCGGGAGGACCTCTATAGCACCCTAGCAAGCCGCACATGCCGACCCAGAGGCCCACAGCTCCCGCCCGCCCACAAATGGACTACCTTACCTGATGCTCGTACTGTTTTATTTGCGAAGTATAACATGAAGCGAAGGGCCTGTTATGAAGCGGCTACGGTGCTGCATGATTATAGAGTTCATATATGCATCTGCATTTACCTTAGCGGTTATTGGCGCGATGCCAGCGGGGAACTCGTCGAAATTGCTACCTGAGTCGTTTAGAACTAAGGCTTTTTTGCAAGTTTTCTGGCCGTCTCACTTCGCTTTCTAGCCATTTTCCCGCTATTTAGCACCCCTGCTACCATTTCAGACCGAGTATCAACTATCTTACATTATGCCTTCAAGACGCACTCTTGGCCTTGAACAAATTTTAAATTTTTTTTCTCTCGCACCTTAGGTTCAGGGATTAGGTTATCTTCCCCATGGAACCGAAAGAAAGGTGTAATGACACGGGCACACTTGCACTATGCACTTGCAGTATTCATTAGAAATAATAAGAATGTTGTAATATGGGCAAAGAGAAACAAAGAAAAACAAACGTTGGGGAAAGGAATACACTCCAAAGCACAACACTTGATTAGAACCAAGAGCTCACAGCATGGTCACGCATATGTCGCGGTGTGTCTGACGTTGGGGCCTTATGTGTTTAGCTATGAGGCGAGGGGGTCGTATGTGCACGAGTTAATGATGTATAGAGCAGTGGCAACGCTTATGGGACATCATCATCACTTCGTGTCTTGCTGCTGGTATCGTCACCCATTTGTTCGCAAAAGAATTCCTGATAAGTTAATAGGGAGTGGATGAAGCTTTACTATAGTTGCTCTAACCATAAGTAAGACAATCGATGCACTGGCTGGCTTAAAGAAAAGTTTCATAAGTCCATCACTCTATAAATGCCACTGCGAACCTAAATGAAAGTCGAGAACATGGCGTAACCTACAAAGTGATTAACCAGCGCATCTGCACTCCAAGATTCATTAACCAAGTGAGCGAAGTGAATCAAAAGCTTTGAAAGGTTTCGAACTGGATATGTCAGCAATGCTGGACAGGGCCTCTTGTTGCAGCTGAAGCAAACCCTCAGTCCAGAATCCACAACGGACGAATCGTGGTTATAGTGGACCTATGGCAAGAACGTATCAAAAAAAGAATAGTTCCTAGTTTCCAAACCTCCGTAGACCTTCCCTCAGACCTATCAGACCTATGTGAAGGGAGTTCTGTTTATTGAATTTCAAAAACTCGCATTCAAACTGCCGCACTTTGGGACACACCATCACGATTCCTGCCCATGACATTGCAGAACATCGCCGCGGATGATTTTGTACTTTATAAAGAAGGACGGAAGTACATGGAAGTCCAGTGGGGTAACGCCCCATTCTCACGATACGCGACGCAGCCACAGAAATCAGACAAAACCTGACAGCCAATGAGGAAACGCCTGGGGAGACGTCCTAGACAGTCGTCCAGAACGCTGGAGGGCGTGGCCGGCATGTTGCGCTCGTCGTAACTGGTTACACTCATTGAAGATAGCAACTATAAGAAAACAGTTCAAAATCAGTACAATCAAAAATTTAAAATCGGTTCGTTATATGCAAAACTACGAATGATTTCCTGCTCCCCTGGTCGCTGCAGGAACCAGCAACAAACAGTAGTACACCGCGCGGTAACGTGACACCTTGAACGTTTAATCACGGTCCTGTTGCGGCTTTATAGACAGCAAAAATTCAATCCATTTAATGGCGCCAACTTTCTGTTTTTCTCTGCGCTCTCTCGTCTGAATGGCGTTCTATGATCGCTCTGACCTTTCACATTCCAACTTTTCAAAAACAATAAGTGACTCATCCACGATGTCCTCTCCCTCAGGAAAAAGTCATCTCCTGTCCCGTGTGTTTTGCACCCCTCATTGCCTTGACGACCCCACTTCTTTATTTCTCAGCGCTCTGGCCTTTCGCAGCAGGACCCCACCAAAAGTTTGTTGTCACGTCAACCCCTGTTGCGAAACCATGTAACGGATAATGGTTTAGTAAGTGAGGGAATGACAGTTAGAGAACAGCGGCGGGCAAAGCATTGAAATGTACAAGAAACATGTGGCGAGTCGGGATAAGGGCACTTTTAAAGGCAGTTGGCACGATAAATCCCACAAGACGAGTAGTGTTAATACGCCTGGCAGGACGGAAATTCGCGACCCTGAGCAGGCGCTGCATAATGCCTTTTCCAGGGCGGGTGCCCTTATAAGGGCCCTATCAAGCCACGACATTCCGACCCCAACGCCCGCCACGCCCGCCCGCCCACAAACGGACGACCCTTCCTGACGCTCTATCAATTTGCTAAGCAAATTATGAAGCGAAGGGGTTGGTATGAAACGGCAGTGATGATGCATGGATATATGAGTACACATGTGCAGCTGTACCTTCGGTAGCGGTTATTGGTAAGATGCCTTCGGGAAACTCGTCCAAAATTGATTTTGGACACATCGAGAACGGAGGCTCTTTCTTCGCAGGATTTTGACCGTTTTCGTTTTTTCGCCATTCCCCCACTATTTAGCGCCCTACTAGCATTTTAGGCTGAGCACCAAGTCATCGTGTCAACTGCCTTCAAGAAAATCCAGAAGATTGAAGCATTCGAATGAATTATGCCTAAGTTGTCCGAAGGCCGCTCTGGTTCAGTGAAATTTATATATTAAGGGATAAGGCTTACTTGTAGGAGTTTCGAGTCGATTGACAGGCAGTGATTCACTCATTCGAGCAAATTCGTGCTGAATCATCATGCGTGTCGCCCTCCTGATCAAACACGTTATGCCGCAGCATTTTGAATGACGTGACATCTCATTCAAATTTCTGAATACCCTGCCGAAAAACCCTCCCATTCATGGTAAACCGTAGCCCTGGGAAAAGTGCTATTGACACTTGTACTATTCAATCTGATATTCACTATTCCCTCACTTTTGTCTCCGTGCACCACGTACTAGTGCAGTCAAAATGGATTGCACGATACTTACCTGCAGCACTTGGCGCGAATAATTCAATTAATCTGCTGCGAGTCCGTCGAGCATTACTAAATCCGAAGATATTATGAGGAATGTACTGCAAAACCGAGTTGTGAGTTTTGTATTTTCCTTTGGTACTGCATCGTTGTTTATCTCCGTCGCTTACTTTCGAAGATTTAAAAGTTATGGTTGAACCCGAAACTCACTTGCTATTCGCCATAACTGGGCAGTATTTAGTATTTCCTGTCCCACAATTCGAAGGATCCGCCTCAGGCGTCGTCGAGCTGTATGTACTTGTGAGTGTTCAGGGACCAAATTGCTCGGGGACAAAATTCAGACCAAATCTAACGCCGGAGAAAAATTTGGCAAAATCTAGCCCGGACATCGAAGGGTAAGACAGAACGAGTAGTAATTTTAAGGGAAGATTTTGAATATGAGAATTGCGGTCCTTTTTTCAGACTAGAAATGACCGAATGAACGAACAAAGCTGTCATGTTTCGGAGATATTTTTGAATTTCCAGAGGGTTACTTTCGAACTAACTGTGTACTGCATTTCAAAATTACGTGCTTTTCTGATACTCTTATTGTTAGCACCGGATGAGCTTTCAGGAAACCTCATTATCTGTAAATTCCAGAAGGTGGCGGATCTTCTGACCTTTTGGCGTTTCTGGTAGATTTCTTTAATTAATCCGCCAGTGAAAATAGGAAACGAGTCCAAGCTTTACATTCGAAACCAAAATAATAATTATATACATTTCATTTTCGGTAGAAAGAAAACAATATTCTTACATTTGGCGGTGCTCTTGAATCAGGAGTAAAAAACCGTTCTCGAAATAAGCGTCATGACTTTTTTGTGAATCAAGGTGTAATTGAAATCATGGTCAATGGAAAAAATATTTTATGTTCGTTTATGGATAAGGTTTGTTATTAATATTTTACTCAACTTGTACTTCGATTGAAATCATGATAATGTCAGTTATTGATCACCTAACCATTTCACAAATTTAAATTTCATATCTCAAAATTCAAAAAAGCAAAGTTCACTTCTTCATATAGTCTCCCCTTTACATTTATCTTTTCCCTTAATTTGATGATTTCCTTCGTTTATTAAAATTTCAATTACATTTCGATTTGAAATTACGTTTTGAACTCCAATTTATTTTACTAATTTATTTAATTAATTTATCAAATTTCCATTGCTTAGTTAACAATTTTAATCAATTCATTTAAATTTTGTTTTACTATCCATTTAGCATATCCTATTTCAATACGATTTCTTCTGATTCTAATCATATAAGATATACGGTATTTTTCAGACTCTAATCATATGATGGATCAGATCAGACGATGTGAAGTACCCAGTTAGGGTATGCTGACGGCAGTAATTGAAGTACCAGAGGTACTGCGCTATGTCCTTGACGTAATACTTGATGCGTTAATTACTCGCTAGTTGCCAGTGGAATGAACGACACCGTTTCGGGGGCATTGGCGGGAACTGTTGGGTCGACTCCGCCCACTCATTGGTGTATAACATCCCGTGATGAGTCTTCTACGTGCTCATATTCTTCATATTCACTAGAAACTGTATTCAGGTTCACAAGCTGTTACTACTTTCTATGATCATACCTGTTCGACGGGAGTCATCGTCCTTAATGGGCACTATGACACTGTTGCGAACTGGGATGGTCGGCGCTATGTGGGTTTTATTCCGAATTTCTTCTTCTGGAATCATCCTCAACTTTCAGATGGCTCATCTTCACTCCGATTCGCCGGTTGTCATTGTCGGAGATGGGTACTATGACACTGTCGCGAATTGGGGTGATTGCCGTGTTGAACCAGTGCCCCTTCTTATTTCCCCCTTTCTAGTTTTCCTTTTGAATTATATTTTCTCTTTTACCTCTAATATGGAATAAGAACGGAAATAACAAAGTAACTGCTCGTGATTACTGGTTTCTTGTTTACTTTCGAATGTGTTTGGAACAAACAATCCAATTGTACACTCTATATCGTTATTTGTCACAAACACTACAATTACTGAAAATATGCCATTAAGTCTCATAGGAATCACTCTTAAATTGACAATCATTTCAACTTAAGGAGCAGGGAATCGCTGGATGAGGCATTTTCCCCAGTAAGTACAATGAAATGGTATTGAAATTGAAAAATCGATATTTCATGGTCATTCTCCGATGAATATCGTGGTGCGGGGCCGCGGGTTGACCGCGCCATTGTTGGTTCAAATTTCCTCAATGTCAATTCGAATTTGCGACGAGAAGGTAAGTACGGACGGAACAAGACGGAACAAGTCCTTTATACCCAGACATTTTGAAAAAATTATTGTAAAAATCAATGTGCTAATTTGGAACGCCGTCGATTGAAAGCTGTTATGAAATTGGTTAGTTCTCGTTTTACTGCTGGAGCGACGGCAATTTGTTCTTCATCTCTGTCTGAAAAGAGAGAAAATCAGATGAATGATTATTTTTAGTATCACTTTTAGAGCGATGAGTAATCGCCGTGTGTCTGGTAGGTTTCGAGATGACATCAAGACGCATCATGCAAGTGGGCGAGAAATAGCGAGCTATCAAAGCAGTCCGGTATGAGTGCGATTTTTGCTAGCAGGAAAAAAAATTCTGATTTTTTTGTCTCATATGTTGACAATTGGAAAGCCAGGGCCAGCCAGCTATTCACAAATCAAAGACCAGTACTTCTTACAGCTTTTCTGAGCTATTGATATGGTACGGAATGCCTACAGGCCGGAGTAGAGGTTACAGTTCAGCAGGATGATGCCTATCCGCAGTGCCAAGTTCGTGACACATTTTGACATGATCAATACGGGTGATTCCCTAGAAGTTACCGTACAGATGCTAGTTCTAGAGGGCCTGTTCAACTGGGGAAAAATTGTACGAAAAATGAACCTGATAGGGGAAATGGTCTGTCGTGCAAAGTTTTCGTCCCATAGGGTGATAAGATATATGCGAGACCGTGACAAAGAATGTTTCCGCACAATCGGAAGTAAAGCCTGCACCGAGAAAATGAGGGTATCCATCGGTGCCGTTGAGCCCTACAGACGTGTTGTCCTGCATAGCCATCCAAATATAATTGTCAAAGGGATGGGAGAATCCGATATTGCTCGTCATGAGTCCTGCTTTGAATACGGAATCCGCTGCACCAGTGGAAACACTGATGCACATTGAGAACCCTTTGCGCGTTGCCGCGCGATACGCCACGCGGGTGTGCGACAAGTAACGGTTTCCTTGTCCGTCTCGCGTGTTCATGTCAGAACGGCTACCCTAGACTCAACTTTCAGTACGATCTCTACTGTTCCTACCTACCATCTTTCCGTATTCTCCCAACTCCCCACCATCGTTCTCTGTTTTTCCGCGTTTCCAGAAATTTTTTCAGTTTTTCAAAGCTGGATACAGCAGGGAAAGGGAACGTTGCCACCGGTCAGCTACATATAGTGGCTGAATGACAGTTTTGCTACGCCGGCAGCTAAGAGACGGGGTTTCACACTCTTTCCGACTCTGAAAGGTTCCGCATAAAGCCAGAGACGACCCCAGCCGACCAAGTACGACCCCCTCCTCTAATACTGGCAATGCTGTACTGTTGACATTGATTCAACCACCTCTCAGACCTTCCACTGTTTAAGCCTAGGCAAAAGGTGTCAGTTCATCAGGATAAGTCTACTTGCAGAGCCCCCCCCTCCCCTTAACCCTTACCCTTAACCCCCCCCCCTCCCCTTCCTCAGCGAAAATACGCCAAATTCTTTACGCTAGCATTTTGATGTCTATTTTTACAATTATTCAGTTGTTCACTAACGAACATAACCACCTACCGTACTTTTGAATGTTTTTTGTATTAGCAAAAGAAAACTCAGATAAAGAAAACGAGAAACTCATACATCGATTACTGATACGTCGTAGTGTTCGTTTAGCGGCCGAGCTCAAATGACTGAGTTCAC